>OMKZ01046846.1:0-32258 GCA_900302535.1 Neoniphon sammara | reverse complement strand
AAGTCAATGCAGAGATAAACTCCATCATACAACACAGAGCGGAGTTACTGATGCTAACTAGGCCTATTACGAAGGACAAATAGGGCTGACTATAGCATAGTATAAAATGAAACAAGTCCAAATCATGTTTTCTTTTTGGTTGTTTTTTTTTATACTTGAAATTCAAAAAACTGTGGTTTCATGATGCCTCGACTGATAAATGACCCCATAACCGTGAAAATCACAGAGGTCTAAACAGTTACTTCTGTCAGTTCAAATTCTAGTAGACAATGTCTCGATGCCAGGGGGAGAGCAACCAAGCTGAGACAGCGAGTGGAATAATTTCTGTTGTGTGCCACCATTCTGCATGGCAGCACCTGCTGAAGTCATGGATCACTGAGGATTGCTGCTACTGACACTCAGCACTGAACTTAAGCAATGTCATCAGTAACCTTAATGCTTCGCCATGGAGGTGCAACCAAGAGACTGTTACGGAGAGTGGCACTGATTGCATCTCCCTCAAAGTGTAACTAACATACTGTATCTCTTCATGATTCAACAGTCTGTTTAAAATATTTGTCACTGCCACAGCTACTTAACGGCAGAAAATGAAAAAAAAAAAAAAAAAAAAAAAAAACAAAAAAAAAAACAAACAAGACAGACAGATTAAGACAATGGACCGTATGGGTTATGGAAGGGTACAGCCCATAAACATGATATTATTATGAATTACCTCAGAATTAATGAGCGCAGATTAATCTTGCTGATCACAAAAGCCAAACATTTTCATGGCCAGATAAAAGTATAGATACTGATAGCCAAAGTGAGCAGAGGTCAAATCTCAGGATTTTGCTAATTGGCTCCATGTTTTGCCTCCGATTGGGCCTGACCCCTCTTTCATCCCCTACCTCACAAAAAAATGGATTTAACTTGTGCTACAAAACAAGGTCAAGCACATTTAACCCCAAAACATACACCTTAGTTCATTGTCACATCAGCATCTTCAAATCAGTGTCAAGCCACTGCCATGTTTCCACTCGGGGAGTAAAGGCCTTTGCGAGACACAGCAGGGAGGATCCAACAAGTCTCTTTTCATTTGCCCTCAAAAATGAAGAAGACGGAGTGATACAGGGGCAAAAGTCTTACTACAACAATCTCATTTCATGGAGGATATAGCCCTTTCCCCCTTCTTCTGCCTGTGAAGTTGATTTGAAGTCATGATTAAGTCCTTTCTATTTGAGGTTGGGTCAGACCAATTTGCCACCTGGTGAGGTGGGGGAGGTGGGGAGGTACATTTTTAATTGGCAGGTCACTTGGTGCAGGGACAGAGGATCCTTTGGGCACATTGTCTGTCTTTGTGTGAAGTACCAGCCATAGGAAATCCCCCACCTCATTATGAGAGAGGAAAGATTAATTGACCAGTTCACTAACTGGCAGCCTCAAGACTGGATCAACTTAGTAAAGGAACTCACCAATTAAGACTGGAGCACAGCACCTTTCCTCAGACCAAGAGTAATCCTTTTTATTATCATCAGTCTCTGCAGTCCCGTGAGGGGGATCAAGGTTTATTTGCCCGTATTCAAAGCCACAAAAAAGGAGATAGTGTGACGAAAAGATTTCATGTCAGCGATAGCCTGTGTTACTCCAATTACGGTAGACATCTCCTCAAAAAGGATAAAATAAACAGGTACCTCCTTCAATCTGTGTTTCCTCTGTATTCATTTAGCAATGTATTGTAATTTAGGCTATTATCTAAGACTAAAATAACAAGATATATTGTGATTAAAAAACATTATTAGCACTAGGACCTCAACTTGAAGTGTAACTTAGACCCAAACAGCTACAGATACGAGAGAAAACTAAAATTAGCACCTAAAGCACTCCAGCTGAGAAAAACTCTGAAGCAAATCAATTCAATAAATTTAATAAACTGCAGTGGAGTTACTCTAGACCCCAAAACAGTTGTAAATGCCAATATTTTTTTTATTTTTTACCTGGACATATCAATTTTACCTAAATCCATGCTCTTTCGCTGGTTCACCTATCAGTTTGAACAGACAGGGGAAATGACTAAAGGGCAACTTCATACAAGAGCTATTATTCAACCTCAGGAGGCCAGAGATATGAATTTGATGAAATCTTCAGGGGACTACAGTTCTGGATTATACATCAGACCAGTCCAGGTCACAGACATTGTAAGCCCATTACAAATTTAACAACTGTGTAAAAACCCCCATGTGGCAATTCTTGTCATTTCTCAACAAAAGGCCAGGCCAATTTCTTCTGTAAACCGCTGGATTGATGTGACATTTTTGGCTCCAATTAACCTTAAAATAGAGCAATCCTTCTTCCCCTTCCCTTTTACTTTTTAGCTTCAAAAGTTCCTTATTGATCTTTGTTTTGGGACAGCAAACAGCAGCGGAACAGTCTTCCTCCAAAAACGTAAAAATAAACAACAAAAAAAAAAAGAACAGCTGCTGAATTAAACTCCGCAAGCGCTCCTGTACTGCCATGTTGAAAGCCTTTCAGCAATTTTAAATAAGCGTATGAAACACATTTTACTTCACTACCATATAAAGAACATGGAATAATAGGCCCAGAATGCCTTTTATATTCTCCAGTAGAGATTGTTGTCAAACCACCATGTGTTATGGCCGTCCTAACTGGAGGGGATGGATATGTCATGACCACAGAGGTGCCAGGGATCTGGTGCCAACACCTGTCGGTTCCCGGGGAGCTTGCATCCCCAATAACAATACTGACTTTGACATAAAGCATATCACACAGCCATACATACACACACACACACACACACGCTCAAACACACACACACGCTCTTTGTCTTTTGTACACACGCAAATGCTTTGAGGGGGAAGAGAGTGCTGAAAAGATGTCATCATCACTCTCTTCAGGAGGCCATTATGGATAGGAAGCTAATATACTGTACAGATATTCCAGCATCTTTTTCACCAAGGGCTGCATATCCCTCCTGGGTGACTGGTGAAATTGGTTGACATTTCCCTGGCTCCAATTAACCTTCGATTTGACTCTCAGTTTTGCCTGTCTTCTTTTATTGTCTTCTTGAACAAGGGGCAAAGGGAGAGCCTGGTCAGAGGCAGAGGCATTGTTTCCTGATGTTGACCATTTCCTTTTGTGGCCTAATTGTTCTTCTTTCCCAACGGATGACGGCCAAATGGAGAGAAAACGCACTTCATCGTAGGTCATGGCATTCTCTACAGAGTGATAATACAGCGGCGCTTTGTAATATACAATATTTATACAATACTGGAATGAAAGAGCCATAGCTATATTTTCTTCCTGATACTACTGGCCCATACTAGTTTCTAACATTTCAATAATAATAAGAAGAATCATTGTTTCTTTTTTAAAAATTAATTTTGCTTCTGCGCCCTTATTATATCTGAGTCCAGCTTCATCTCAACAGATCCCAAGGTGTCCATTTTTTGTAAACCTGGATCTGTTGTGTTATTCTATATAATTCATTTGCATTTCATGTGTCATTTGTGCGTCTGGATTACAGCGATTACAATCATGCATTTCGCTATATAGCACCCCTCCCCCCATCTTACTTTAGCCATTTTTCGCTGTGGTTCATTTGGAGGTCATTGACAGCCTGTGTCATGCAGGATTTTCCCATGTACAAAACAAATCTGACAATTCACAGCTCCCTGCATGCAGTCTCTACACTCCCTCCGTCTCCCGTGTCTCCATACGGTCGCAAATTGTAGTTTTCCTCTTCTCATTAAGAACATACAAAAATGTTGAAAGTGCCTCATGGTTTGCTGGTGGCCCTGTATCTAAAATGGACTATTTTTTATAGTAGCGGTTGAGGGGGAAGAGGGGAGGTAATTAAACTTAACATTTTTACAATCTCACTCTGCTCAGAGTGGCTTGAAATGAGCTAAGTGAGTTTTGTTGTTGTTGTTGTTGTTTTGTATGTTTGTTTGTTTTTGTTCTGTCATTCCTGTGGCAGATTTTTGCGTGCAATCCATTACGTAATGAAACACTTTCAGCTACTATCAACTTTAAATGATGAAACACTTCTTGAAAGGAATTTATAGCATTTTCACTACCATGCCTTATGCTCCGGGGCAGCCATCAGATCCATGACAGCATTTTTTCAGTATCTATCCACCATCATATACTGTTGTACTGCCGGTCCCTGAACACAGCACAGTCTTATATACAGTAATCAATATTGCAATGCCCCTGATTCTACCCATCTTCTGTGATAACTCAGTGGCAGGGCTGCTGAGGTCAGGTAATGGTTAAGCTAAGGCATAAAACCACAGAGCAGTGCCTGAACACAGCTGGCATACATTATTAAAATCCTTCAGTCACAAGAAAGCTCACATTCTGTGAAAAAATAGGCAAAGCTAGTGATGCCTGTGACTGCGGTATGAACCTGCACTGAGGATGCAAACCATTACGAGTTCAATAGTCCTTTCTTATTGGGGGTGTATTTTTGCCACAGTGATCCATTACACAAAGCCTTTCAACTCAAACCAAGTTCCCATTAAAAATGTGATGAAAAGTCACCTTAGCATGCAGGATTCACAGTTTTCTATAATTAACTGTCCTTACAAACAGCTGAAACTGAGCGCATTATCCTCGCACTTAGCCACACATTTTTTATGTTTTCTTTTCTTGGCATTTTGTGGGTAGTGTAAAGTGGAGAGAGACAGGAAAAAATGGAATGACATGCAACAAAGGTCCTGGGACGGATACTAACCCAGGATACTGCAGTTATCATAACCAGTATGTATTATAGATCAATAAGCTAAGCTAAAAATTTTTGGCAGAACCATTAAGTATAAATTGGAGTTTCTCTAGTTTGAAGAGCTGTATATCTCTTAACCACAAAATGTAATTGGGAGGCTGTGGGTTTTTCCAGCTTTTTTTTTTTTTTTCAGTCCAAGAATTAGCCTGCGTGCTAATAACCTTATAAAGGTTGCAATTAGCTCCTCTAAGAGGACTATCCTCTCCCAGGAACCCATATATGAAAATCAAAGGATAAGGTTCTATCACCTGCCAAAAACATCTGATAGAGCTCGGAAAATAGAGTTCCAGTGGCTGGATAATTTAGACAGAGCCTGAACATGTGTGCCAGAGTAGCAGGGAGCTGCCTATATCGGTCACAAATTAGAGTCAACATTAGGATATATTACATTCTTGTTTTCAATCAAATGTCAGGTGAACTCAGTACAGTCCTGCACAATTACTCCACGAGCTGAACTTTTAAGAAAGGTCATATTCACCATTTTTTCTCACACCAAATTCTTGAAAACTGTTGTATAAATGTATAGACTTTCCTTTAGTTACCAAACTGTTGTCACAGAATTATCTGGAGCAAGCTGTATCTATCTATCTATATATTTGCTTTACATCTCTCTCTCTCTCTCTCTCTCTCTCTCTCTCTATATATATATATATATATATATATATACACACACATATATGACAAGCACAAGTCAACCTGAAAGCACAATATATTGACACTATAACATTAAAAGGAAAGGGAGGGAAAAGGAGGCCTGGATCTCCCATGAGGGACACGTAGACCAACCACGGGGCCCTGCCACAGCACGCCAGGTGCCCAGCACTCCCAGGGAGAGCCATGGGGGGAGGGTACTGAATACTGAATACACTGATGTTACATTTATACAGTTAATTCATAATTTTAATTCATAATACACCAATCCTCTGTGTGTACTACAGAATGAGCCATGCATACAGTCATGTGGCACAAGCATGCAGAGTTCAGAGTTAGGTCAGGTTACTGCTCTATTATTTAATAATGATCTAATGAGGGACCAGGGTCCACCTAGCCCATTATCAAAGTCTTTGAGAGCGGAGGCTGCACGCTCCATTGCAAGTAAATCCAAGAAGTCCTTTAGCCAATTGTGTATATTGCAGCAGTCTGGCTTATAGATTTTCCAGTTCATGAATACTGTCCTTTTTACTGAAAGAAAAGCTGAAGCAACAATACGCTGGATAGCTCTTGAATGTATTTTTTCCACTCTATCTCCCAATATGCATACTACATGACAATGTGGGATATAAATGTTCATTATTGTACATAAAACAACAGTTAGCCTAGAATCTATATACCATTGGGCAGGACCACAGTAAATGCATGAGTGTACCAATCCCACCACACCCATGCCAAAAGAACATTTGGGTCCATCTTTTTTAACTTATGTGGTGTGACACAAGCTCTGTGAACAACCCTCATTTGAATCATTTTATATCTCACACAACTGGCATAGATATAGATGTTGAATGTTTCAATATTGAATCCCATTGGGCCACCATGATAGGTGATCCCATGTCTCGTTCGCATTGTAGTTTGATGGGGATCATGCTGTCAGGGTGGGATAAACACAACAGCTGATAGCGGAAATAGTTCCTCTCCCAGCAGCAGCATCCCTCAGTTTGCCATGAAGAGTGCTTTTTGATCCTAATATGATTCCCCTGGATGAGAAGCAGTCCAATGCTGGCATAAAAAGTCACCAGAAGTGTCAGGAAGACAAGCTTGAGCAGATGTCAGGGCCATAGCTTGGATTAGCTGAAGTGCCAGTGTCTCCGTTAACGGCAGGTCCTGTCACTCAAAGCAGACATGCCCTCTAATTATACATAACTTTAAAGGGTTATTTTGGATTTGTTTTAGTGGGGCTGTATGAGGTACTTATCCATGGTCATTGTCTTATGTGCAGTAGATGCCAGCCGGTGGGCCACCAGTTTGGAGAAACAGGCAGGGGAATCGACACAGAAGCTAAGCAATGTCCTGCTGTAGAGGGGGGCAGCAACAAAACCTATTTTAGCCACCTAAAAAAAGGCCCACCTAAATAAATCTACATCAGTGTAAGCGTATGCTATATTTAGAATATTTTCACCGCTTTACATTGACATCAGACAGTCTTTTCCACATTTTCTCAACTGTAATATGACAACGGTGCGCTCATGCAGGAACACAGAGGTTCTACAGTTGAGGAAATGTAGTCCCAAAGGAAGAGGCTGTCTGATGGAAATGTAAAGTGGTATCTGCAAAGGGTTGATGATCAATACTCAAGGATAACTTCAGCAGGTGCTGATATTTGTGCCACCTGAAATTCTGCTGGAATTTCATGGCACCCCCAGTCTCCCCTCCTACTCCCCATGTAGGCTATTTTCAACTGCTCAGCAGTGGAATACTGTGCTACCAGTAAGACACCGGCATTATAACACATTTTATTCTCAACCCAAAAAAGAAAATGACAAAGCATTATTATGGTATGTTGTATTGTGATATATTACCTCTTCACTAAATGTTTCTGTTGGATCTCTGTTCTAATGAGCTAGCTAACTTGTTTTTTTACTGTTTCTGTCGATTACTCTGAATGTCCACTGACAATGTTCCCAATGGTTGACAATGCTAAGCTTTTGAATGCAAATCAATGGGTGCCATAACTTTACGTGTAATGTGAAGTTATGACTTCACATGTAACTTCACATTCAATTTTGCTGCAAGTGGATGTTCACCGCTAAAGGATACCATAGCTCAAGGAGATAAGATGGGTGGAGGTAATGACTGTACTAGGGACATGTTGATGGTGGAATTCCTACTGGCTGTCAACAGATTATTTAATGTCACTTTAAGTTATGGTGCTATCATAAATTTGCAGATGTTATCATGTATCAGAATATCCTACTCTTCAGGAATCTATCTGTACTATTCTCTTTCTTGACAGAATGAATTCCTGACTTTGGCGAAGGAAACACTGTGGAAAGAAAGCTCCAATTCATAAAGCTACAAAGGCACGCGCCCTTGATCAACAGAGGATACAGGCTACAAACAAAGATGGCATCATGATCTAGTACCATGCCCCAAATGTCCTAGCCCTGGCACACAGCTAAGGCGAGGTTATACAGAGCCTCAGATCTCATAGGGCTAGAGTGCCGGTTCAACGTCAATCATGGTAATGTTAGCTGACACATTGGTGAGGGTGGTGACAGGGCAAGGTTATGTGTCACTGAACGCTCATGGCCAGCGTCAAGACCGGGACTGCCAGTACTCTGTCCTATGTGAACTGAGGGTCACCCTTAGGATTTTGGATCCAAATTAATATACCCCACTGTAGTCGCTCTGCCCCTATCAGCAACTTGTTTCCCAAGTCCCCTGGCTAAAGGCCTTTTGTTTGCCTGCAGTTGGACCCTCAGCAGTCTCAGATACTCACACCACATCATTGACATGCATGCCATCGTAATATGGAAACATGCCTGTTTCTTAAGCCAGGGTAGTATCACTCAAGTGCTCTCTTCACACAAACACAATTAACCTTATATCCTGTCATGTAATAACCGCTCGCATACAAAATATGATTATGAGACTACTCGAGGCAAAGATTACACCAAAGGAGATTAGTAATAACCTTTACCTTGAGCAAAATATTCTGCACGTTCATTTGAATGAACTTGAAAATAGTGCAAGACTTCAGCAACAAGATTATATGTATACACCATTAACATGCAACATGGCAGCCAAGCTACTCCAGCACAAAAGCTGCGACCACACAGTTAGATTACAGCGAGTGCTATGAGGATGCAGTGATGATGTGTAGGTTTGAATGTTCTTCTACTAGTGATGGATTGTTGACTGAGACCTCCTCTGAGTTGTGAATCACATTCACCTGGGCAGTTGACATTTAATCAATAAACTTATGAACTGTTGCCATGACCCTGAGCTATGAAGATTTATTTTGTTTCCCCACACCAACTCCTGGGGACCCCCACAGATCTCTAAGACCAACCACGAGCATCCTCCAATCACCTGGAGCTCATGTCCACATCCGCGCAGCAGATGAGGCCAAAATCTCATGCTCTATTTTCTACAAGACAAATAATCAAATGTTTTTGTTTTGTTTTGTTTTTTTTTTGTTTTTGTTTTTTACAGCATGGAGCAAAAGAGTGTAATCAAGCTTGTATCCACAATTAATTATCAATAAAAATATTTACTTTTTCAATGAAAACACATTGACAATATGACTGATGTCATAACCCTTGCTGTGTCTCTACAATACATGAAGAGATGGAGTTCACCTGTTCTTAATAGCTGTTTATACCAAACTTTTATAATGCAATGCTTCCCCTAAGGATACTACTCGAGTAATCTTGATGAAAAGTTGACTCCCCAAACTGGTACAAAGTAGGGCTGCACAATATTAGAAAAAACTGACATTGCAATATGGAATATCACTGGAATGTCACTCAATTACCCTCCTGGTTTCCATCCAGTCAAGATGGCAACGAAAATAACAAAAACGGGGATTTATTCATGTCATACTGTGTCTAACTTTAGTGGATCATAACATATCAGGTATGGAGTTAATCTGCAGACTCTCCACTTCAAGATGAGATTGTACTTTTCTATGGATGTCAGTTTTTGAGCCACAACAAAGCCCAAAATGTGGTCTGCAACAGACTAGGTAAGCCTTGTTTTTAGCCTAGCCACTTGCTGGAAATGCGTTTGCATAAAATGGCCAAGACTGCCAAAAAGATGAGAGTCTAAACTTTCTAACGATATATAACATACATGAGAGCATTTCCACTGACAGAATCAGAATCACAAATATTTGGGTATGCTTGCACCCTCTGTCTTAAATTGGGCTAAATTATGTAACATCAGATGGACTTTTCTTGGTGATGGAAAATGAGGTCCTTGTGAGTTTTTGTCTTGTATCAAGCAGCAAAAAAGTTGTAGTATGACATGTCAGAGTTAATTTGCCTTGCATCGCGTATTCTGCAATGTGACTATTAAACATGCGCACATTGCGATGTCAATGCTAACGATATGTTGTGCAGCCCTAGTACCAAGGCTTGAGATCACATTTTTTGCAAAAAAAAAAATTGTTGAATGTTTTAATGGAAATATTGCCCCCACAACTTTTAAATGTGATATGAAAACCAATGGATTAAACAAATTCTACTGTAAAGAAATAGGCCTCATAGATGAAAAAGGATTGGGAACACATATTTCATACCACTGGCAAAGTTGCTTTCATATGTGTATATGCAGCATTACACAGGAACAGAACAGATGCTTAAATTATATGTTGATGCTAGCAATAAGCAGTGGCACAGGTCTTAAGTTTGAGAAATATTTTGTAAATTGAAAATCTGTCCAACACATTATTTAACCGATGACAAATGCTCTTTCTAGTGTTCAATGCAAAAGATATTGGTACACGATGTAATGTGGCCGTGCAGCAATGAGTTCATAGATGTGCCCTACATGAATCTTTCACCTCAGTAAATATTTAATATTTGCTTTGAATCATTAAAAGCAAAGGCCTTTTTGTTGTTCTTTGGGTAACATGTGCATGCACTATACATGGTTTTACCCCCCTTCCACTCTCTCCCTCTCTCTCTCTTCCCTTCTCATTCCCTCTATCACTCTACCTCTCTCTCTTTCTCTCTCCCTGTCAGTTGGACAAGCTGCTCAGTGGCCCTGAAACATGGCACATTATGCCGCTCTGTTGATCATCGTTCAGTGTTGCACCCTGCATCTGAATGCAATGTAAATGATATGATGATTCCCTCTAAGGCAACATTTACTTTCCTTTCCTTCATCTTTTTCAAGTGCAAAGGTTGGCTACATGACACTATGAAGTAAGGTTCACTTCAGTCTAATGGCGTTGCTTGCATCACTAGATGAAACATACGGTAAAGGAACAGATTTTTCAGCAAATTTAGGTCAACAAGGGGTGGCATTATATACATTAAAAACAAATCTATATACAACATTTTTTTCAATTAAGAGACTGGCAAAGTTCATGCACTCAAAAAATGAGATTTGCTTTTTAGTGTGCTTTGCTGTCTCGTTACAGGAGTCAACTGGAGGTCATCTCTGGTTTCCAGCTGGATGGATATGCATGTGAAAGAAACACTAGAATATGCATGACTGCTATTAACTTAGCATTTAACCAACCTTGCTTGTAGCTTAGCCCTGCATCTAATGTGACTGAAAATTATCTAAACACCCACAGTATATTTTATTTCATAAAATTCAGTGGTGGCCAAGACTGCCACTGAATTGAGATAATGAACATGCTATATTTTTTAAGCCAACATGTCAAGCAATAATTCATCTGACAGCTTGTTCACTGATCAGATTATGTTGTCAAAGCATTTCCTCCACTGCAGGTGCACACATTATTTCTAAAGGGAGCATGCACACAACATCTATGTGAATGAACTGAGTCGGAAAAACCATACAGCATCTTGTCGTAACTCAGAACTTTTATTTTATATCACATGACAGGCTCCACTGCAAAGATTTGTGCACACCTTGACTTCTTGTTTTCCCCATTATTATTATTGTACTATACTGTGTTATATGCTGCTGTTACATGCTGTACAGAAGCTAGTGGCAAGATTATGACATGACAGCAAAGTCCATCTCACATCTTTGAGAGAGAGAGAGAGAGAGAGAGAGAGAGAGAGACAATATATGAATGAGAGAGAGAGCGGCGTAGCAACCCAGAAGTAAGCAGTGCCTGGTCGAGCAAGCTAGACAATGAATGGAGTGAGAGAATGGAAGTAGCAAGAACAAACGTGTTTCAAAGTTTTTGAATCACTGCAAGCACAAGAGGTTCTTCATCATACAGTCTTAACTGTGCACAAAAAAATTAGGGTGACAGGCCGCAGACAGACACTCACACACACACTGACACACACACACACACGCACACACGCACTGACACACGCAACCAAACGTATGATCTCCTGGAGACGATAACAATGTCTTAAACTGGGGCAAAATTTTCAAGCCAGTTCTTCAAGGATGGGATTCTCTGGTGTAAGGTGTATGTGTATGTTTGTGATTCATAGTTCTGGCTATAACATGCAGTATACATACTTTATTTCTTTTGAAAATGTGATCTGTGGAAAAATAACCATACAACTGCTCACAGCTGGCTCAATGAATTCATGACAAAGGTTGTGAGATTGAAATCTAACAAATCTGAGACAAATCTGTCTCTGATTTGTTAGCATTTTGGAGACATCCGGATCATAAAAACGATCGTCTACAACAGAAATGAATGCAGTTTTCCCAAAACCCTCAAAACATTTAGACATTTAGACTTTGTATGTGGAAATAGATTTTTGATCATTTTTTTTAAAATAATCTGAAAGAGGTCAGTGCAATTTTAATAACCAAAATTGCTAACAGCTAAGTGGTTAGCCACCTGTGATGACCCGTCACACAATTATGATGTCACACACAGGGCATATCAAGCAGCATTTGCACAAATAAATCTACCTGTTAGTGTATTTTTGTAATCATTTATACTTTTGCCATTTTGTACACGTGTGTATATATACTTGTAAACGAGGACTTTTCATGCCATTTTTATGCCTTATGGCTATTTTATCAGTAGTAAGCCAGAATGATTGAAATCTAAAATTTAGCAGGCAAACAATGCCAGTCAAAGGTCACCCAACTCTGATGCACGTAATCTGCATGGCAGTGGTAGCTTTTTGTTAGCAAAATAATTATTTGGTTGGAAAGCGGCAGAAGAATTCAGTGAATCCAGTCAGATTTACTGTAAAAGAGAAACCTGCAGATAAAAACATCCAAGTTTTAAATGCCATTTTAAATCACAGATTGTGTCAGTGTGAAATCCCATGGATTTTCTCATGCAGAAAATGCATTTGACATGGAAATCCATGTTTGAGCAAGAGTTTGTGCTACATGTTGCATATGACTAATAAGACCTATGGGCACACGCCAACCCAAACTCTGGAGGTGGGTCTCATTGGTAGCACATCAGCGCGGCTTGAGCATGCTTTGAGCTTGCAGATCGAGACAGTGTACATGCCAAAGGAATTCAGTGCACGCCATGTTGGTAACTAGTTAGCATTGCTAACTAACAAGTTCCCTTGCGCTGTTGTGAGACAAAATGGTGAAGTCTATACAGGATATAAGTCATCAAATGCAGAGATTCTCTTAGTTTACCTACTGTAGTTACAAGATTGAGCCCTCACAGCACTGCAGTGTTTAAAACTCCAGTAACTTTCAACCTGGACCTCTTTTTCTAGTTTTAGCCATCATGAAGATTGATTGGGTTGAAAATTTCATCCCTTACTTCACCCTTGAGCTTTCACACCTCCCAGGTACTGGGAGCACTGCTGTCTAATAGTCATACAGAGAGCCAGTGGGAAACAAAAAAACACAATACCACTCATGCTGCATTTGCTTATATCTTGAAGTAGCTGGGTCAGTTACAATAGTCTATTTGATTACTTTTATGTCACCCACTAATTTTGCGACCTGCGTAGGCACAATGATACAGGACAGGGACTAAATTTTAGGTAGGCAAACCCTAAGAACATCAGAGAAAATGCTGCGTTTCATTCAGGTTGGAAGATTGTGGCACCAGTTAACCTGGAGGTGAAATATGTAAATGGCATCTCCCATGCCTTTTTTATGGTGGGTAGTCCTGGGTTACAAGCATGTAAAAACATGTGCAAACCAAGTGCTTTGTGTAAAAGTGGTAGTGAGGTAGTGGTAGTGAGTGAAACAAAAAAAAATCACTCCAAATCACACTCATATTTCTATTAGTACAAATGCCTCATTTTAAATGGTCATTATGCCCAGGTGACTTACATGATAAAAAAAAAAAATAATAATAAAAAAAATAAAAACATCGTGCAAAACTTTCCATATCACTTACTTTCTGAATGCCTTCTGACATAACATTGTTTCCTCTTTCCTTCCCAACTCATACTTTTCCCTTTTTAGGGGGGTGTAAGAAGGCTCATGTTTTCTGGGTAAGTTGTGTCACCTATTGCAAATACTGAACATAGCTCCAGCTTTTAAGAAAAACAAAATTATGTGGTATTAGTCAAATACTTCAATGCACTCTCAGTCTCTTTTGAAGAATTATTTATTGTTTATTTACACCGTGGTGCAAACTCTTGGCTCCTCTCATTGACTAGTTGTGATCAAGTATGAAAAAAGGATACAGGAAGATGCTGTGTTTGCTCTTCCATACTAAACCGAGGTGATAACACAAAATCAGGACATCATATTTTGGCTAATTTCTGGGCCAGGGATCAAATACAACAAGTTTGCACTCAGTGAATCTAATGAGTGCATTGTTCTGTGTATTTCTTTTTACAGTACTGTACTATAATATAACAAAATCAGTCAACAAGTGAAAGCACTAGTAATTTCCTTCGGTTCAGTATTGGATAACAGAATGTGCTCATTCACTAATGAGTCATGTAGCCACTGTGTTAGTCGATTCTTAGGTAAAATCGCTCTACAAAACATAGGCCTAATCTCTACAAAATTGCCTTAGCCAAAAATAAATAAATAAAAAGGGGCACTTTAACTGTCTTTGTCCAATTTGCCAAGACAAATTCTGAACATGAGTTGAACAGTACACAGCTTGAGGAGATGATAGCCACAAACACATGGCAAGATGTTTCAAAGATCAATAGCCCCATCTAGGGGTCTGTTGATGCTACTTGAGGGCACTAACACCACCCTGCCACTACCCCCTCCTCTCCCATGGGACCCAGAAACCAATGTTCATGCTGCCATTTTTCCTTCTCTCTAGCGGAGGAGATGAAAGTCAAGCAACATCTCAGCCCAAGGCTTTGTGCTATTGCATCCCTCGGTGCCACTCGTCTCCTTCCAGTTTACTTAAATAGAAGAAGAAAGGGGGGAATGAGATGAGAGAGTAAGAAGAGGAGGAGAAAAGTGTGATGGCTTCAGTGCTGCCCCAGCTATATCAACTGATAATTATCTCAAACCTATAAATAGCTTCTGAAAGGAGCTTTTTAGTTCCTGTGTGTTAATAGACCTTTTTCATTGTGGCCATTTGACATATATACATATATACAAATATCAGGTAAACACAGGTGTTACTAATGACATAAAGTTCCATTCCATTTAGTTCTAGGAGAGCAACTGGAAAAGCTCCAGCACGGTTAATTAATGTCATTAGTAATGTCATTAGTAATGTGTTTACCCTGCTATTACAGAAGCCATTACAAAATAGCTTCTGTGAAAAGGTCTGTTAGTTGATAACATATTATTAATTGTATTAAATGGTCGGCAAAGAGACTACTGACTCAGCTGTCACTAAGAGGTATAAATTCTTAAAGTGATCATTTTCATATTATTCATTGTTCATACATTGGGTTGTATTATGTGTACTATTGCATGGAAATGTTAATATTATGTCTTTTTTTATTGTATTTTATTTGGCTTATGTAATGTTATTCTAATAAACAAATAAACTAATGTCAACATGTCAATCAGCATGACATTGCTCCAACTACGCAAAACACACAACAAATATATAATTAGCTTCTAGGACAGGATATGCTTGTGCATCCTTCACTAAAAGAAACACTGACAATGGTTTACTCTAGAATTGCACTGCTGTTTGCTGTGATTGATTTTACCATCATTCATGTAGCAGACAATTACTGCTGGTGGTCTTTTGCTCTGCTATTACCTGACCGTGGTATAAAACATATTTAGTGTCATGTTATTTTCTGTTCTTGGCCATTTTTACCAGACTGCCCAAGCGGGACTGGCCAAGAATACTGAACGCCCCTGAGTCCCTCCATCCATGACTGACAGATGGATGACAGAATCTACAGCTTATTCAGCAGCAGTACTGTATTTATCATAACCATATTACAGTTAACTATCTTGAGCTGTCATTATTTCTGCTTAGGCCAGCTGGGTTAGTTTGCTAATTGGGGGGCATTAAAGGGTGAGCTAAGCCAAACAAACACTGATTCAAAACAGCATTACTACAGTCAAAACTGAAAAGCTCCTGCCACAACAATAAGCAAACATCTGCAAAACTACTACAGGCCATGTCCCACTAGTGTCTGATTAACTGGGGGCAGAGTCTGCAGGACACCATGCATCCACACACTGCAGGTGATGTAGTGTATGTAGATGCATCTACATCACCTGACGTTAGTGCTGTTAGTGCACACCAACAGCAAAAGGAGTGTTGTTTGGGTGCAGGATATCTCATTTTCAACTTTTGAGTGGAAGCATGTTGTCTAAATAAAATGATGATGATATTATTATTATTATTATTATTATTATTATCATCATCATTATTATTACTGTTGGTATTAGTAGCATTAATAGTAGTACTATGGTAGGAGTTTGCCTTCCAGTCCATGGAGGAGTTCATATTCCTGATCAGCGGGTGGCAGTAACGCACTTCCGCCGCTTGCTAGCCACCATCCAAAAGAAGAAGTAGCTACTACTGACCACTGGCTCGCTGCTGGTACCAGCAAGGCAAGCTTGGGAAGACGGTCACTGACAACCACAGAAGCCAGATCATTCGGGCAAGATAGATGGAACAAGGCAAACTTCACCCTGCTAAGTCTGTGAAACTGTCTTTCCTGTGAGTAACATGTATCCAAATTGTCTCAGACACCTGGATAATGTACTTGAAACAGTCCGCTAACTTGTTGTTTGCATGTTAACGTCGTCGCTCGGTGGCCACAAGCTGAAAGCTAAAACAGCTGATTGCTAACTAGCTAACTGTAGCTACTTTAAGTAACTTAAGCAAAGGCTGCTTTCAAGCGCTCCTCGTAAGTTCCGACATCCGAAGTGAAATGACTTGTCGGGCATTCAATTGCTCTTGGGCAGACATGTAAGCAAAAACGGACTTTTGGACGGAATAAGGTGTTGCTTTACTTTTAAAATAAAGTGACAGAGAGCTACTTTATGTTACAGCACAATCAAGTGCATCAGTCCTATAACTGAAATTATTAGCCTGACGTTGAGTAAGTTACATTTTCTCCACCAGAGTTGTTTGGAAATCTGTGATGAGTTGCTCGTCTCTTCAAAACACAAAATAACAACTTATCAGCAGCTTTCCAATCAAACAGAATGAAAATGTAGATATGTGGGGTACTAAATATTTACACTGAGTGCCAAATAATAATACAATCTGCTCTCCGCCTCCAAACATAATATCTTGGCATCCCAGGAATTAAGTAATATGCCAACTCGCCAAGCTGTATTTATCCCTTTGTTGGCTTCTTTGACTCAGATAGTCTGGGGATGTTTTGTCGAATTCTGAGGAGGCAGGTGCTGTTGTGGTCACAGCATTTTCTTTCTGATTTATTTTGGCATTTTTGAGAAAGAAAATGTCAACACGTGTAAATGTTACAGCTGGTTCAGATTGTCACAGTTTATGTGGACTGTGCAGAGTCTTGCACTGAGCTGAATCCACTGCTTGGTTCAAACAACAGTCATTAATATTTACTTTGCCATGTTGTACATCAGGCAAATTATGTTGCTTACCCTCCTTAGAGTGATATATAATAACCAATAAAACTTAACCATGTTTGAGTGCATGATGGAAAGAGAACATTATTCATCTCCAACTTAACATCATCATTCAGCTAAAGTTGGGTGCTTGGTCTAGTTATTCAGTGATACAGTAATTAGCTATGACTCAATATCATTTGTAAGCATAGTACATGTAGTATGCCAGTAATAAGTCACACCCCTGATTGTAGTCACCACAGTCCTTCCAAACACCACTGAGCTCCATGGCATTAAAAATTTATCAGTGAATGCCTGTTACTACAAAGGACTACCAGCAATGTGCCTGTCGTCCTTTGTTGTTTTTCAGGGTTTGTCAGAGAATTTAAAAGCCCTTCATTGTACATTGCAAGATCTATTTAATTGTACCATGTAAATGCAATGGTCTCACCCTACATATTCAACAGCATATAACTTTAATTGATTATAAAATGATTTCAGTCTTGCTATGATATAGGTCTAATGCCAATCATGGTCTCATTGGGTTCCACTAGCAAAATGCTAAAGAGTGAGACCCCACCCTCCCACTGTGTAGGAAGCTGGGTTTCATCTGACATGAAACCCAGGGCTTATACCCAGATGTGTTATTACCCCCTTTTGGAATTTGTGCCTTTAATTTTTTTTTTTTTTCAGGGGAGTGGGGTTTATATCATTTCTGTGGTTTTCACTACTGGAAGTTCTCCGCTTAACCAATTTGATGCACGGCAGAGAAGCAACGCACAGTGTGTTCTTGAGATTTTAAAGGTGTGCACATCAGCTCTTCCCTGAGCCTCTGAAAGCCAAATTTACCCAGAAACCCCCTCTCTGCATCGCTGTGCAAAGATGCCATGACAAACTGATGCAGAAGTATAAATTCAGCTTCATTAGTTACGGCTTCTTGCTGTCCGATGCAGTCAGCATCAGCCAAGCTAGACTAGAAATGGGAAGTATGAGAAAGAAACTGCTTACTAACATTTATAGATTTACTCTGAGTTGTTACCTTCAACTATCACTAACTGTCTCAAGTGTTTCTTTAAATATGAATTACTAAAACATGAACATTTATGTAGGTGTAAAAATAAATAAATTTGTAAATAAATATAAATAGAAGCATCTGTAAGCATGAACATTTGCTATGCATGTATTACAGAAAGTATGCATTATGTGCTGTATATTAAAAATATATGTACAGTAACAATGTTAGAAGTCTTAGAAAATTAAAAAAATATATATATCACTGTCTTTGAATATTCACCTTGATTAAATGTTGGAATTGGGACGTTCTTTGTAGGGTAGCGTTTCATGATGCGGAGGGGGGAGCTTGGTCCCCGGGCTTTCCAGGCCCCTGTGGACGTCCACGCCAGTGCGGACGGCCAGGTGTACATGTTCAGGAGGAGACCCAATGAATCTGCTGGCTCCTCAGAGGATGAGGAGCTCAATGTCATGGAGCTGAGACCGCGGGACAGAGTGAGGGACGTCCAGCTGCTGGAGCGGGAAGTGTTAGATGGCGACAATCTTAACAAGCTCGCACTGCAGTATGGCTGCAAGGTGAGTAATTCTGGATGATTATAGTAGCTGTCTTGTAATTTCTGAGACCACTGTGTTTATCCAGTCAACTGTCGACCTAACATAGACCCTTTTTTTTATCAATAGGTGGCAGATATAAAGCGAGTGAACAACCTTATACAGGAACAAGATTTGTTTGCTTTGAAATCAATCAAAATACCTGTGCAAAAGCACAGTATTTTAATGGAATCTTTCACAGACCTCAGTGATCAACAGCATGAAAAGCCACGTTCATCTACCACATTGGTAAAGCCTCAGGACAGAGCCAGAGCCCAGCCGCACCTACAGGAGGTCACAGACTTTCTCAAGGAGGTGGACCACGATATTGAGAAACTAATCCAAACCACAGATGATCATGATGAAGTTTTCTTGAGTAACTCTGAGAAACCACAGAGGTTTGGGTTCAGAGGACAGCGCCTGACCAGCCATGGTGCAGACTGGGGCATCCAGTGGTGGAATGCTGTGGTTGCTATGCTCCTTATAGGTATCATTCTGCCAATATTTTATGTAGTTTATTTCAAAACAAAAGATAATGGAATAATTCCTCCAGCAGAGGGTAGCGGTGAGTTACATTCATCTGTCACCTCTTCAAACAGCTCAGGGACAGGCGTCATTGTTACAGAGGGACTTGAGCATTTTCAAGAGCCGGGATAATGCGGTCTTGAGTCTGAGCAAATCCATTTATTTTCTTCAAGAAGCATGGGATAAAAGCTTTGCCTCAGAAATAAGTAAATGTTGATGAAAGATCCATCTTGATAGTGTGGCCCATTCTATCATAAAGAAAAAAATAGTTTCCAAACTTTTAAGTTCACATTATTATGTTTCTTTTTTATTCTCTTTTTATTATTATTATACTCTCTTTCTATTTAAAAAATCTATGTAGTGAGGACATACAAACCATTATTTTGTTTGGAAGATATTTTATTGGTTTAGACACCAAACAAAGCAAGAGTGAGTGATTTCTCCCATAGCCTATACTATCAAAACAGATCTTTTATCAACAATTTTACTTAATTCATCAACAGTATTAAGTAGTCAATCTGTCCTGCAAGGTCAGGATTGAAAAGTGGTTGGATAATAGCATGTTTGAGTGTTACATCACACAACATTAGAAATGTGTGGGGATTGTTTTTGTGTGCCTTTATTGATGCTTAACTTATTTTTTAGTGTTATTGCCATGCAACTCATCATCATGCTTGTTCTCTGGGTTTTTAAACAGTGCCAAGAATATGAAGTGTTGTTTTTGTGCAAAGGATTTGGTGCAATATACTGTATCTCATGCACTATGGATTGTAATGTTCTTTTGACAGAGCAAGCAATCTTTTGAACAGAATATGAATTCTCTGAAATAAGCACAAAACGAAGCAATGTGCCTTAAACCTATTTCCTAATAATATTGAATTTTACACCATCTTGCACAGTCCATCTTACATTTTTCTGATGGGTAAATGAATCCACCATGACTAGATGGTCAATCGAATTTTCTCATCAGATGTACTTTTCAATGTCCAAAGCATTAACAGTTTATGAAACTGGAAAAATAAATGTATTTTGTTAAAAGTAAAATATTTGTAACCTTTTTGAGTAATTTTGTAAACATTTTAGGGGGAAACATCTGCAATCTAAATATGGAAGAGTGGCTTTGCCCAAGGTGGTTTGTGGCATTTGTTTCCTGAATATTGGTTTTTATTTAGCATGCGCCCCTTTAAATACAAACATCAAAAATGAGAACACAGTGTGAAGTGTCTCAATTATTCTCAAGGAAATAGTGGTCTCACTATTTCAAAACATCGGTTTATGTTAAGGGATATATTAGTGTAGTGAAACAAGACCACTACGCCTTTGACACCAAATAATGAACCAATGCAAGAAATAAAGCAGTATTTCACCTCTGATTAGCAGCAGCATCCACTTCTACCAATAGATGGCAGCATGTGAAAGGATGTTACTGCTGTGGTCTTCTTTTGGCCCACAGAGTTGTCTTATTTCTTGACAGCTCTTCAACTCTACACAAGTTTTCTCCTTGACAGCAGATGCTGTAGTTTTATACATCAAACATTAAATTAGTAAAGATTGTCTGAGATCTTGAAAAAAAATGGAATGTAAATTGTAAAAGTAAGTTGAAAATTACCATTCTTTTGAAGTACACTTTATGGAATGTTTAGTCGTCTTAATAAATTTAAATTATTACCCCACAGACAGAAATAAGGTGTGTTCCTCAGGGTAATTTTCTGGTTTGGAACTAATATTGTGGAACTAACAAGGCCTCCACGGTGATTTCCACAGCTATTTGGACACCAACATGATGTTTGACATTTTGGGTCAACATTTATTCCTTCAGATGTAGACTTGAATAGCAATACCTCAAAGTATAATGAGCACTCTAACCAGAGGGGACTGGTGAACTTTGCAGAGCTTTATTCAAGCCATTTGCATTGAGTACCTTAGGGAGAACACTAATTTGCTGCCATGTCCCAAACTCCATTCAGTGGTTATGTTTTGATGCCCTTCTTTCCAGCCTAGCTTGTTGTTGCACTGAGTGGAGAAAAGTCTTCATTTCTTTTAAGCTGAACACCCTGTCAGCCTTCCTCATTCTTTCAAAACAGAGCTGAAGAAAACCTAAAGTTGGACTCACTTTGGATATGACAATGCCTATAAAGAGAAATTTAATTCCCTATTGATCATTGCTTCCCCCCCTCCACATAGAGGGAGCACACACACAAATTCAGTGTCTTGGCCATGGACACTAAAGCAGGTCAAGACACTTACTGTAATGTTGCTTGAACCTGGACCTTCTGGTTCACTTTGCCAACCTGCTTGCCAGACAGTTCTTGGCCAAAGATTGCAGCCAAAAAACACAGGCTAGGAAACTGTACAACAAGGCAATTTTTTGGAACTGCTTCTGGGACATAAGGGAGGGTGACTGCCGCGTAGGTTTTGCAAATTACTGATGTACTGATGTAGAACATGAATTTCTTATATAATGACCATTGAGTATGCATAAATCTGGCCTCTACCTCATACAGTAGGTCTATGCATGTCAAAGTGGGAGGAAAAGTGGGCTTTATTAGCATTTGCTAAGCATAATCGCTGTGTAAGAGAAAAAAAAAAGTTATAGTTTAGCTCTTTTACTGCAGAGGCTCCATGCCTCTTATTATTCCATGACCTGAGACCCTCATCTCATAACCACAGCTCACGAACCCTGCTCTGATCTAGCTCCAGGCCGCAGTGCTCTGGCGTCCTGCCAGCTCCCAGGCTGAGGCTTATCCCAGTGTTGATACATGGGCCTCCTCTTTTTTTTTTTTTCTTTTTTTTTTTTACCTCCAACCTGGACAGCTCTACCCCCCAACATTTCTTTATTTGACGAAGTCCATGTGAAGCCTGTTCCTATAGAAGACAGATTTACTTAATAACATGATCTGATTTGTACCTTTTAAAAACTCCCTACATGTTACGTCTGATTAAAATGTAGTGTACAATAGCGAGCATTAACGTGTTGACTGTCATTTTCTCACTGTCAGAAAACTTAATGTAAACGCAACTGTACTGCAATCAAGTTGAATTGGACTGAGGATTTGCCTCAGATTTACTCTAGGCTTGGCGTGTCACTGAAATACACAGGGAGCTGAGTTTTGCATATATAAGCTGAACACAAACAGTGGGCTTGTGCATGTATACATGATGCACACCATGTTTGTGTGTGGGTGGTTGTGTGGAAGGGGTACAGAAACGCTCATTTCAAACTGGTAGTCATCTTGAATCCAACACATTTAGTAGTTCACACTGTCCTTGCAGTGAAGGGGCTTTCCCCTGAACAAAGCACAGCCATCCATACAGTATGGGTGGAGGGTAAATAGAGGGAAAAGATTCATGGCCAACCCCAAGCTCTGCAGCTTTAAGAAGTTTGCACACTTGAGCAGCTGGCAGCGGGCCACTTGGCCAACATAAACAGCTCTAATCCTTTTTCCAAGGAGCTTTCAACACTCATCTCTCTGGCACATCGGCCACTGACTCACTCTCTCTTACATTCCTGTCTGCTCAGACTTCTGCAGAGCCATCACCAGGAGGCACTGTGGCCCTTACTATGTCAATGTAAGGGTTTATGCTGTTGATCATTATTCACTGCTAAGGTATGTGCCTTCCTTTGATTTTCCCCTGAAGCAAAACAGGTCTCAGTTTTCACTCTTTCTTAGTGGGAATGGAGGCTTAGTTTCGAGATCTGATGTTGACTTGAGGCCCACAGAACGAGGAGTTGTTCAGAAAAATTGGTGTTGACAAAAGTAAACTGGAAACTTTCATATGGTTTCTATTCTTCACCACTAGACACTTTTATTCAAATCAGGTTTAAGTAAGAGGGTTACATTTTTTTTTGTTACATTGTGTCTGCAGCTCCACCAAATGAACTGTCAATATTAACCACAATGGTCGGAATCCTTCAAATTCTGTGAAACAAAGAATATCTTACAGAGGGGAAAAAAAAAGTTAAATAATTGATGTTATGAACAAACCAAAACAAAACAAAAAATAAATCAAGATTCAGTGTGTGTGTGTGTGTGTGTGTGTGTGTGTGAGTGGGAAAGAGAGGGAGAGAGGCTAAGGTCTGTTTCTGTGGGGGCAGGGAGATCCAGGTTTTGATTTCCTCAGCTCCCGGGGGGATTTGGCAGACACAGGGTAATTTGTAGTGAAATTTCCAGCGCAGTTCGTTTTGCAGGTGGCTGAGAACGAACGCAGGGCGTGGCGGGGAATGAGAGAAGCAATTTGCTGTCTGTGGGCTGTGAATGTGAGTATTGTTGCACAGCAGTAGGTTGGTGTTGTGTTGGTATGTACTGTGGTCAGGGCTGGACTGGTGGAAGGGGGGCAGTAGACATTTACAGAAGCAGTATCTGCAATATGACTTCAATAAAAATGCACCTTCTCTATAAAATGACTTCACTGATTTATGTCAGCAAGGTAAAATTATTCAAAGTATCTGCGTGGTTGTGTCTGGACATGACTGTCCGTTCTGCAAAGAAAAGCTGCTTCTCACTGTTCTTGTATCAACCTGAAAAGACAATGTCAGGTTGATACAGGAGAGAGAGAGAGGGGGGAAAAATGGGATACTTTTTCACTGCTTCAAAAAAGTGTTACTATCTCAGAGTGCTGGGGTCACGTGATGGAGCAACACGAGTATGCATTTGGCAGTTCTTGCCAGAAGACATTTCAGTCTCACAGGCTTTGGAGTGGATTCAATTAGAAACTCTTCTCTTTGAATCCCCGGCCAGAATTTCAATGTATAAATGCACGCCAGACGTTACAGGGCCCCTAAAAGAACACAGAAAGTGTCAAGAGAAATCCGAGGTTGTTTAATTCCTTTTTATCAGCACATCTTCAGTCTTATAAAAAAGACATCTGTGCTGTTCAAACTCAACCAAGAGAGAAAAAAGATAACACACATGCAACAGATATTTAACACAAAGCTGGGATATAAAAATACAATGGACGCTGCAGCTAAATGCATGTACAAAATGGATCGAATGCATACTGTATGTTTTATCCTTTTACTGATGTTTTTGCACTGACCAGTATTAAATGTGACTAAGGGATCAGCCGGCATCACATTCTCCAGCTGGCTGGAGAATGTGATGCTCTGTCAGTCATGTTGCAGCGGGGGCGGCTGTTTTTCTTTCACCCCCACTGTTGGGGAACCAATTGTGCAGCACCTGTTTTACATTCCTCTGCAGGTTCTGTGGTTCTTTAGACAAGAGCTACGTCTAGCTAAACTACACAACCAAGTTTTATAGAGAGAACAAAGTTACATCTTTTTACTGTAGACTGTGGATTTAGCTGTTGTTGAATCCTTTTCCTGAATCCCTATGATACCTCTCAGATGTTAACAATCGGACTGAAATTAGCAGTGCAGACAGAATAGATCAGCATGCTGATCTTTAGAGAACTTGAATTTTGTCTGACTCTCTGTAAATCTTAGCCAAAACATTTCAAAGTTTGAAAAAGTTCAAGAAAAAGCATACCCGCATTATGTCACTCTGGAGGTGCTGTGCATCCATCCGTCTGTTATTTACCTTTATCTTGTAATCCATATTTAAATAAGAAGTTGAGACCTTTCCTAACATGGTGGATAGTGGGATCCTCCGTTAAAAAGGCTTCCCGGTAACATGGTTCAAGTAATTTTTCAGGATTAATACAGAACTACTAGCACTATTATTACTACATCTTTTAAGTAACTATCATTTGCATGATCATTTTCATAGTACAAATAATGGAAGCTGCAGCGGGCCACTTCGGTTAACCATGTAATCAACCAAACAGGTCTTCCTCTTCCTCCTCATCCTCTGCCTGCTTTCACCCTCATCCTTTCTCTTTATCCATCTCTTTCTGCAATGTTGCACATCCCCTTACCTCCAAAATAGGAGAGCACATATTTGGTTGATATGTAACAATTGAACAATTTAGCAAAAAGTGATTTGTCGGTACAGCCAATAATTTCAGTTTAGCAGTTGGAACTGTAGTGGTTTCCACCTGAATCTAATGGATTTTAGTTATGAAGACCGTGCCAAATGTTCCAAATTGAGTGTGATTTAGAACTGCATTGTGAATGAAAGCAGAAAGTGTTCTTGCATTTTTGTACATTTGCTTTAAGAACTCAAGTTCGTGCAAGTAATAAACAATAAAAATAAAAATCTTCATCTTCGGTTGCACTGCTGAACTCGTATTCTCACACTGAAACCTGCTGACCACAGTGTCCTTGTGTGTTGCGAGGCACGCTGTCAAATGACTGCCAAGAAGAGCTGACCCTCTGAGACAGGCATGGATGAAGAGGGGATAATGGGTTGGACATTGTGCTCTGAATCATTGGATGCAACTCAAGTGAGCACCTGCTTGGCATGGCCTAAAGGAGCACAAGACATAAACAGGAGGCTCAACATGGGCTCTCAGTACTCAGTTAATACATTACACCTGCTGCTTTCACCTGCAGAGCTGATGAAACAAATCCCTTATCTGCGGCTTCTGGTAACATTAGCGTGTGTTTTTTAACTGATCACACAGTCTCAGATTCAGAGCCCTTTTTGTTAAAGAAGTGAGGGTTTCCCACACAAAGAAATGCAAGGCTTGTTGTGAAGAATGCGCAATGAAACTAGCCCAGAGCTGGTTTCACTTTTCCACACGATATAGTCTCTCAAGAGACGCTGATTAACTGCACCCGGAGTCCACAAAAACATTCAAATTAATCATGTGGTTATTTTAAGATGTAAGCAGTCGTAAATATATTTCAGTGAACTACCTTTTTCTCTTTCTATTCAAAACAAAAGGGCTTTAATTGTTTTGCATGTGGCTCAACAAAGCTAATCTTGGAAAGGTGAGGAGATTTTTTTTTTAATTATTCTTCTCTTTCTTCTTTGTTCCTTCACATACAAGTTTATAGATACCAATTTAGATATGCCCCATTACATTTGGTTTTCAAAGGACTGGCCAGACAGACTATTTTCCTTTTGTTTTCTGCCTTTGAGTCTTTTCTTTTTTTCAAGACCTCAACACAAAACCAGGCATCTACATCTAACGCTGCAGAACAGTGTGCAAAACAGCTGTGTCAGACCAGGTGCAGTCTGTTCATTTCCCCAGTCTCAGGCACAATTTATACCATAATTCCTGGTGGATAATTCGTGGCTCCCCACCGCCAGATGAATACTATTAAAACTGTGTGGTTTTTTCAACTGGAACTGGAATGCCTCCTCACAGTGGTGCTGGATCCTTGGTGCTAAACACCCATTTGTCTTTCTGTGGTTTTATTCCACGCAGGGATTTGGGGATTTTTTAATAAGAGAGAATAATGCTAGCACATGTACATTTTACTGAGTGTTAATCATATGGGAATTCTCTTTCGCCTCTTTTATTCGGGTCACAACAAACTGTGGATGAATTTTTTATGTTTTGCTTACAAGAAGTGGAATGTTATTATCAATAATAGTAACAATGCTAACAAAATATTCAGAAAACAATGTTCTAACAGTAATTATGGCAAGGAATCATTCCAGCACCCCAGCTGTGAGGCCAGTGCAGCAATTTGTTTGGAAGATGACATGGGTAAAGAGAAACACTTGCTGCTTGACTCCATAAATTCTGTCAGCGTTTAGAGGATGAGGGGCTGAATACTCTGCTCATCCTTCTGAAGTACTTGAAAAACATTTGCTGCACGTCACGCTGGGAGACGCCGAAATTTCCTGCCATTCCCAGATGTTCCTGCGCAGATGTTTCTCAGAGGACCGTTTCAAAGGAGAAGTTATTTGCCTGTGAAAGCTGCGCTAATGTTTGCCCCCACGCTAACACATCAATGCAAACGTTGGGGTTTGCAAATCACTCAACCTGAAACCTGTCTAAAACAAACCAAAGTTTACACACGACCAAAATATCATATGAAAAAACATTCGCCAAGAAATACCTCCAGTGGAGGCTTTCACTTTTTTCCATTTTGTGCAGAAACAGACATAGGTGGTAAAACGCTTTATTTTTCATGTGATATATACTGTATATATTGTTCGGTTTCAGAGTAGTTTAATAACTGGGTTAAACTGATACAGTGTGGTTCTCTGGTAAGTAAAAATGAGCAAAATTTCATCATCATCAATGCTACATAAATGGAAGACAATGGAGCAGCCATGGCAAGTTGACAATGTTAGACAAATGTAAAGTTATTTATCCAAAGTTGATTTATCACTATTGTCTTTTTGGTTGACTTATTAATATTTCTATATCCATATAAATAAATCACCACCATTGGGTCATAAGAGACTTTATCTTATCATAGAGCTGCATTTTACAGTTTACATACAACCAAGATAATAAGCTAGTGGTAGTAAAGTCAAAGCGGATGCAAACAAGATAGATAACTTAGTCAACAATAAGGATGGACATGGGGAACAAGCCACTATCTCTCCACATTGGGCTCACAGAGCTCCCATACATCAGGGTGGGTTGTCAGCCCATTCCCTTTGGCGAGCGGCTCCAGATCCACAGCCAGATAAAGACACAACAGTGACAGATCCTTTAAACATCAACACTGACTGGCACCCTCGAAGACCACCTGGCATGTGGACACAAATTCAAATAAACTGGCTAAATACTGGCCGCAGGAGGTGCTGATCTGAGCCCTTTCAAGTCAAAATGAAGGGCATGTAGACCAGTTATCCTAAATCGCTGTTTGTACTCTTAGACTCTTTACAGGTGACCAATGGATCCTGACTTGAGATGTGAACTGAGCTGTCTCTTTTGCATGCACACAGTTACTGTAGGTTGATTGGTCATTAGTTGTGCTTGTAGCTTTCTGTTGCAGTCATGTGACAGAGAAGACTAAACAGGGTTCGTACAGCCTCCTGAGAGGAAAATTCAAGCCCTTTTCAAGCACTTCCAAGGTACCTAAACCCAAATTTCCAGACTCTCAAAGCCTTTATCTTCTAATCTAAATTGTTACTTTAAATGCAATTGTGAAAAATAAAGTTTACAGAATTCCTTTATACTCACAGCAATCACTTTATTTTTTTTTCCAGCTGTTCATATTAACTTTGCTTGTGGTTTTGATCATGATTATTTAATGGTTGCTAATTTCTAGAGGATGGGACCGTTTCAAATGTTAAAAGATTTTTTACATGAGTGATTGTGTACATAAAAATCAATAATTTTTCAAGGAGTATATTTGAATTCAAGTATATTCCTAACCTTGAAAATGAAATTTCCAAACTTTCAAGACTTTGTATGAACCCTGAATGAAGGTGTAGGACACCAATACAAGAAACATGGGGAAAGTAGGAAGGGATGACATTCATTCTACATTCAATGTAGACTCCAGTCACTATGGGTAAAAAAAAAAAAAAAAACTCAGCCAACATTTTGACAAATATTCATAGAAGCAGTACAAAAACTACAAAATAAGTGACAGTACAAAGACAGCAGAATTAGCAGTTAATAGTAAAATGATCTGAAAGAGAAGTCAGATGTGTGTGATATGCCCTAGAGAGATGTAGACGCCCCCCTCGCTTTCTGCCTCCCTCCCTGCCTCTCAGCTCTCACTGGGATAAACATACAACATACAACATACATACTTGTGTACAGGGGAAGATCTGCAAACGTACTGTGGCCTGTTTTAATTGCTGCTGCTAAATATTTAAGCAGCTGCAAGCATGCGGTGCTTTTTTAAAGCAAATGTTTGTGATATTAAATAAAGTTAATAAAATCAAAAGATAGAAGATAAGAGATGAGAGGGATCAACAAAGTTTCAAAATATTTTGTCAAAGGAGGGAGGGAGAGTGTTTGCTAACAGTAAAGTTTACCCAAGCCAATCTCAACATTCGAGCAAAATAAACTTTATTACCTTGTTCACCGTCATGCAATATTGCTGGCAGATACTGGAAGATCTAATGTAGACTGACAACAGAGCAGGCCTTGACTCATATGTTTAGTACTTTGGTTGGTTATAAGTTATTCATAATCAAAATAAAAATAAAATTGGATTAAATTAATAAAATATGACAAACGATGAATGTTTCAGTGTGGATTTAGCTAAAGACAAACAAAATAAAAACTTAACCTTATAAAACTTAACCTTGGTTGGTATTAAACCCTGCAAAGCAAGATGACTTTTTTTTTCCCAACTTCTCAGTTGATCTTACTCATACAATTTTCCGAATCATTCTGATCATGTGCTAAGTCTTCCAAAAAACTTAGTAAGTCGTCTGAATGACAAGGTGATTTTGTTCCACCTTGTCTTTTAAGGGTTCTGCAGGTTGGCAGCAATGGGACCTGATGAGTAGAGAACAGAAACTCAAAATGACCTGAATTCATTCATGTAATGACATGAGACTTGATACACGGAGGCTTACCTGGACTTAAGTTGTAATGTGATGAGCCGCATTGTGAATGTACTATAGACACACTGTTAGTCATTTTCTTCTTACTCTCAATTGATATGATTTTCCTCATGTTGATATGTTTTTCTGACCTACATTATGCTCCCATGGATACAGCTGCATAGGGGAAGAGTGGAATGGAAATGGGTATGGGAATGGAAAACATTACAGTATGCGGACACACACACACACACACACACACAATTCATGACAATGAAGCCTCCCAATATAACCCGATGCAAAAGGTCAAACTTTGTTCTACACTTGAAAATAAGCCACTCGGATCAGTAGGTAGCTGTGCTTTTAGCTTCAATCTGCTGTAACTACCACCCTGTAGCATTCATATATCTGCCTCATTTAGTCAGTCATTGAGTCTGTCAGTCAGCAGCACTGTGACTGGCAAGAAGTAATTGAGGGAGGCTTGAAGCTGTCGGCTATGACAAAATATGAAAAATACACAACATTCTTTGACTGAAAAGTGAACATTTGAACAGCAGGTACAGGCTAGTGGTGTGGCTTTAAGGCGGCCAAGCGCAGGGCAAGCTACATGTTTGTATTCTATTCAAAATTATGCTGAATACAGTGATCTCACTTTAACAGAAAAAAAGTGCAATATCTCATCAGATATGTATGAATATGCATTCATTAGTTATTATATAGTTATTTTCCATGTTGCTGCCTAACATACAACTTCTTCACACTACTGAGTGACAGCAGCAGGGCTGCAGTGGTAAACACCACCAATGATATTTTCAGTGCCTGCAGTATAGTAAATGACACAAACTACTTGTACCCTGTGTTGGGTAGATTACAGGCTATTTCCAGACTGTTTCTGCAGATGAGACTACACATGCAAAAGCCATAGCCGTAGAATTGACAGTAATACTTTTTAATATTTATTATCTATTTTATACCATCAATCCTACTATTAATCAGTTAGAATATAGTGAAACTTAGCTTGACTTGTTCCCTCTTCAGTTGACTTGGGCTCAACAGCCATCTGCAGTCAGATTTGACACTTGAAATTAATGACCTAGGACTTATTTTAGGACTTGCTCCTTGTGACTCGACTGACCTGCAATTCAGGCAAGGTTGTCTTGGCCAAAACAAACAAACCTGCTGGGTGGCAGCTACATTGAAGGCCATTCCTTGGTATTTTTCAAAATATATAAACCCATCTCTTGGAAAATGCCTGTGTTCACTGTCTGAAACCTTTGTTGTTGTTGTTTTAGGGATTTTAGGAATTGACTAATTTTCAAAACGTCACTCTAGCAATATTCTAAAATTTACCTAGCATGGATCTGAACTACACTCATTCATTTAAAGGAAAAACCCACCCTTTGCCATTCATACAGTTGCATATCATAAGTCTATATTAAGTACACTTGAGGAGTTGTTTTGTGATTTAGTGTTGTAATTTACTTTTTCGGCATATCCACTTTCACCCAACTTGCCTTGTGTCCTTTTGGCTCAGTTTGTGATTTCATACATTTTTTTTCTTTACAATGCCTTTCAACAGCCCACAGAAAAAGGGTGTGAACTCCTTACTCAAAATGCAACTTCATGCAATGCAAGACCCTGTGGTTGCATTTCACAACGGTCTGCTGAGGCTACTGTCAGTGGATTTCTGCCTCTTCTATGATGGATTTCTCCCTGTATGATTGTTGAATGTCGGCATAAAATGCTGAGTGTTGAAAGAAGCCCGTCTGAGGGACCAGCACTAAAGCCTGACCTTTACTGTGAATGTCTTACATAAAAACTTTGACTTATCATGCAAGGCCCTTCCTACTACTCAACAACTTCATTAATATAAATTCACATAAATCAGAGTGAAACTTATTCCAATTGAAGGCTTGGCTAATTAAGACTGAGATATACGGTAGATTTGAATAATGTGTTGTAATGTAAAACCTGCTCCGTTGTAGCTGTGTTAGAAATATCTCAGCATGACATCACAAACATTTGGCCAGCAATAACAAAAATACACCAAATACACCAAATACACCAATCCAAAAGCTGATTTATAACGTTTGTAACAGTATTTTTAAAAGTGGATTGTCAGTTGCAAAAAGGCTAGGGCTAAATGCTTTAATGTGATAAAAATAAATAAATGAATGAATAACCCTCATCTAAGCCTGATAGTAAAATGAGCTCTCTCGCAGCTTTATAGACACGTTGGCTGAGTGCTGGTCACAGAGAGTGCTGAGCTGCTCCTGATCCTTGGGCCTCTTCATTGTCACCATCTGTTTCTCCTTGACACCCGAGAGGTTTCAGAGGTGTTGTCTAAGTCTCATCAGGTCGGCCCATTGAAGCCCCTCTCAGCACAGCAATGAGTGAGTGAGAACAGGCTCCTAGAGATAAGAGCGCAGGGAGAGAAAGACCTCTGGATAGCAGTGGACCTTGTGTGTGTGTGTGTGTGTGTGTGTGTGTGTGTGTGTGTGTGTGTGTGTGTTGGG
>OMKZ01046834.1:8132-20671 GCA_900302535.1 Neoniphon sammara | reverse complement strand
CAGAGCAGCAAAATGACTCAGTGATAAAACAAACAAGTGTCAGAGCCTGAGGGCCTCGAGCCCTAGTAATCACGCTCACACACACACACACACACACACACACACACACACACACACATGCGCGCACGGCCCTTGCTTGCATGCATACATACTATACACACAAAAACAAACCGCAGACACAGATACTCAGACATTATCAAACCATACATCAGGACACACACAATATGTGCACCTAAACACACACACTTACAAAGCAAACACACACACCCACAAATCATACATACACACACTCATTCATTCATTAAATATACTTATGCACATACTTATGCTCCTTCACAAACCGTATAGACAGATATGCACACAAACTATACATACGTTCCGACAAGTGCACAAGTACACACACCAACCACACACACGCGTGCATGCACACACACACACACACACACACACACACTGCAGTGAGGGGATCCAGCTGTGCAGTGAAGGACAGATCAGGGGAGGAGACACAATACAGCTGGATCTCAGCACTTCGCATAGAGTCTGACCAAACTAATGTGTGTTATCACAATGCAAGGCTAAACGCTCCCAGCAGACAGCGAGACGTGTGTGTGTGTGTGTGTGTGTGTGTGTGTGTCAGAGAGTGACAGAGATAGATAGATGGATATAGAGAATGAGGTTAGCATGCTAGCGCTATGCTACGCTGGGCTTTCTCTAAGCAGCAGACCCTGACAGACAGGAAAACACCCCCTGAGATCAGTTACAGGGCTAATATGTACCGGTCAGGGGCCCTAATTACACTCACACACACACACACACACGCACACACACACACTATAGCACATGGCGGCCAGCGCTCCCAGTTAGCCCTACAAATAAGCAGCTGTAAAGCCAGCGGCGTCCAGAGAGACTGCTGCTAACTGGTAGCAGCAGTCAGTCAGCCTTGGCCTGCGCTGGTCCAGCTATCAGGCCCGTGCTGGGATTGTCTCTGACCCCGTGTGTGTGTGTGTCCCGGCCGGACGGACCGGGCTGTGATGGGAGCCAGCTGGGTCAGCGAGGTGTCTGGCTCCCCTTGGCCGCTAAACTCCAGAGAACATAAGGCTGAGTCAGGCTGAGCTGATAAGTATGAGAAAGCTAAAGGTTGAGGCCAGAGCTAACGTCACTCACTGGCTACAGCAACATGCAGAATATTTTCTGAATCAGTTTTGAGCTCTTTATTCATAAGGGTAATGCATTACTAATTGCTGGTTCCTTTAAAGTAATTTCTAAAGTATTCATTTCAAAAGCAGCGTCCAAAATTAACATCCAACAAGTGTTACATGTTGGAAAGATTTGAAAATCTGTGAAAATCAGTCATCTGCCGTGGTGGCTGATGCTGTTTTGAAATCATAACAATTTGAATTCGTCAGGTGTAGAGTTTGCTTTTTCAAAGTTTGTCCACCGTGACCACCATACTTTTTCTACGAGCCAATCAAAACGAAGCAAATCAATAGCTCTCTATCAAACAGGCTCTTGACCGGCTGCCTTTTTATGCTGTTCTGCACAAAGCAGCTGCATCTAAACTTATGTTTCTGCACTGCCGGTTAACTAGCTTTATGTGAGTTGAACATTTACATAATTTTTCAGCGGCAACACATAGCAGGTGTGAAGCCACTAAAAAAGACAAAAATAAGAGAGAAAAAAAAAGACTCATTATGTAAGTGAGTGAGCAAGTTTTAAATTAAAACCCTAGACCCATGAAAAACACAATTTATGTCCAAACACAACATTTGACCATGTTCAACCCCTTTTAGAGTATTAATGGAAGCCCAGAGCCCATTAAAAGATGAGGTCAAATTGAAAGACTATTACAGTGATTACATTAACTCAATATCATGTATCTGCTCCGTCTATTAGCATCATTATAGTGGCCCAAGTGCAAGTACAGCTCAACTAATGTGAGGAAAGATTAGGAGACTTCAGTGTTAGCTGTTAATTTATGATCTGTACATGATATTATAGCTGCCATATAAACTATAAGAGCTGTATAATAGCCCATAAAGCCAAAGCTTTGTGCAGGACCGAGGTCTGTCCAAAGACCTGATCACTTGCTGTGTTATGTACTCTAATTAAAGAAATTAGTTGGTTCATATGTCAGCTTGGTCTCCTCCTGAATGTATTAAAGGTTTTGAAGTGTTTACATGAGTTTCATAACCTTGTGGTTGTTACGGGGGGGTTGGACAATGTTGGCATGATAGATAATGAGGATAATGCAAAATATATTTCTAACATACAAATATATCATGCTTTTAATCTTTATGATGAACAGTTATGAACTATACTATAACTACAACTATCCTAAAAGTTCATCACACACAAGTTTACACTTCCAACATCAGTGTAGGCATGGGTTTAGTTTGGGGGTTTTCAAGCCAGAATGTTAGAGAAGCAGTGGTCTAGGGAGTTTTCTGATCTGTCTAATCTGGTCTGTGGGGGGTGAGCTGCTACTGTTGCAAAACACAGTGCAGGCATGCTGAGAAAGATGGATAAATGTACTCCTACATGCTGAAGAAGAGCTTCATTCCAAAATTAGATATTTACTGAAAAATGTACTGAAAAATGTACACCCTGCCCCAACAAAAGGATTGCAGGCATTGGTAGTAAAATTCAAGTAAACTAGTAAAACTCATCGCACAAAGGCTTTCTTTGTGGTGCTATGAGAGCAGTGGTTAATAAATGCTTGGCTACACTTTTAGTATTGCTTCTAATGTAAAATCAATATGAAAGGGACTTATAGCATGTCTGTGATACTCAATTTTGCGTTTATAATGATCTTATCCTATGCTACTAATTCATCGTATTATTATCTCCATTAATATCCATTATATTTGTAACATATTCCTTCAATAAATAGTTTACAGTTCTGCTGTGATGTTTGTGTAGCAGTGTAGCTTTTACAGGAATATTATATCTCTTTACACCTTTACACTGAACGGCCCTATGACACCTTTGACGTCACACCTGGATGAAGATTGTTGGGTCAAACCACATTGGTCACTGTGGCTTATTTGTTATTGCCCTGTCCTGAGGAGCAACTGCTGCACTACTGTTTAGACCCAAAGTAACACTCTCCTCTTTTTTGTTCTTCACATTTTTATGCCCATTGCTATACATTTTGCTACAACGATTATGGTTGGATCACAATATTTGTTATCCACACATTCACTGAATGAAACACAATACAAAAAAAAGAATACAAAATATCACCTCAGAAAGCAACAAATGTGAAGAGTAGGGCTTGGCAATATGGACAAAATCACAATGTTTTTGACTGAATGGTTTGATATTGTGATGACATTGTAGGAATGATTACTGGTGCTTTCACAAAATATACACATTACACAATGAGATTTTTGATAAACAGTCATTAGTAATGTGGATATGATGAACAAGCAGGTAGAGGCAAATAACTGAAGACCTACAACAGTCTAATAAGTTCAGAAAACTGCATCGCTTTACCATACACGATATCAATACAACATCAATATATTGCCCAGCCCTGGAGAAGAGGTGAGAGATGAGAATGTGGGAGGTTAAAAAAAAAAACACTCATAAAACATTTAACTTGTCAGCATTTCAAAAACATGTAGGTTCATCATCCCTGGGCGTAACAACTCCTTTGAACGTTTTGTTTCAAGTTTTTCTCGAGTGTAAGTTTGTTTCGGTTCCCCAGATTACCTTCTCATGCCTCATTGTAGTCTCATATCCATGGGTTTAGTTTAGTTTTTCTAGCAGTAAAAACCTTGGCAGCTGTCAGAGGGCAGGTGTTGGGTGGAGGCTGCACGTGTGCGGCGGTGAGCAGCTGAATAGGAAGCAGCGCAGACTGTTGACAGCTTTCCTCCCATCGCCGTCTCCTGCAGACTCCAGCTCACATTCACAAGTTTGTCGCTGCTCTCCAACTCTTTACCTGACGCCGTTAACAAGGCTGAACCTTGTGTGTGTGTGTGTGTGTCTGTGTGTCTTGTTCTAAACCCAGAGGATTGATGTCCCTGCTGTCATATAACACAGTTAGACGTGCACACACACAGCAGACCAAACATTAGAAGAGGCCACCTGGTAGACCAGCTACTGAATAAAGGTGGACCGATGCATTGGTCTGCATCTAAAAATAATGGAGGCTTTTCCAGCCTTGGAGCTAGGAAAACATTAAAATTTCTATTATTTATTTATGTAAAATGACTGCCAATGACTCCTGGACTGCACAGAAGTTGCTGTGAAAGCCACACTGCCTGCCATCGTTCTCTGTGGCTACCCACAAGCAGCCTGATACCTCCCCCCTGAGAAATGACATTTTCAGCTATAAATCTACAGTGAATATCATGCACACACAGTGAGCCGTGGACTGACGCCGGCCATTTTGAATGTAAGTTAAATTTGGAGGGGTGAGAGTCTACGCAAGAGTGAACAAAGCCCAGCTATGTGCTGCCGTTGTGCACAAGATACTCAGCATGAAAACGTCGGGGATCGGGTGTTTGTATGATGTGCATCACACAAATGTGAGATTCCCATGTGAGCCCAGGAGATTTTTGGCTCCACTGAACCTCTGCTTCTGATGGAAAGAGGGAAAATAACTCCTGCTAGATGAAATTAGTCTTAATTTTGTGTAAATTACCAATAAATTACCAAAACGTCTTCATAAAACTGCTAGACTTTTCAGTCACGTTCTTCTTCTCCTTCTTCTTCTTCTTCTTCTTCTTCTTCTTCCGGAAGACTAGGCCCCAACTTATTGCAGCCCTCTATCTTACAGGGTTTTGCTTTTTCTCTACTCCCAATATTTACAGGAAAGGTTGAAAAACTTTGCATCAAACATGATGTGAAAGGTTCATGTGTATAAAAATCGAACTTAGTACAGCACTTAGAAAAAAAAATCGCACAAAGTCATATTGGACTTGGTGTGAAAAGGTCTACAGCCACATGTTAAATTTACTGAACAGAGCTGCTACAAGTTCTCAGTCAACATGCATGGTCGCACTGCAGAAAGGTATCTGTCTTCTCATCTGAATCGCAGAGTGAAAGACGAAAAGCAAATGGTGTGTTTGCATCGACCACATGGATGAATTTGGTGTCTGAGTTCTCATCACTTGACAGGCAAGTTAACCAATGGGACGATCTCCCCACTTCCCTCACCCTTCTCTTTCTCATCTCTCTCAGCATCCCTGCTCCTCTCCTCCCACCTCCTCTCTTGTCCTCTCTGCCCCATTTTCCTCATCTCCTCCTTCTGGACTTGTTTTCCACCTCCGTCTCCACCCCTCCTCTTCCTCCTCCTCCTCCTCCTCTGCTCCCTCCTTTTTCTCCCAGTGAGATCGTGTCCCCTACATGTCTAAGCCTGTGCTCACTGGTGTTTGATGTCAGTTAATTTGCTGCGGTGTTGACAGGCGGATGGCCGCTCTGCACAGCGCGTGTGTAGGTGTGTGTGCGTGTGTGTGTTTATGTATGTGTTTTGGTGTGTGTACACGTAAGAATGCACATGAGAGAGAAAAGACAGACAGACAGGGAGCAAAAGAGAGTATTCATATTTGTGTTTCAGTGCTATGTATTCTGAGTGAATGAATGTATTCATACAGTATGTTAGGCTACAACAATAGTGTGTATGTGCACGTTTATGTGTGTGTATGTATGTGTGTGTGTGTGTGTAGGTTCCCAAGCTGTTCTCTGTGGTGTAATTGCTGCGTCTGAATCCGCTGCCCTGGATTACCGCAATTTACTCCCCCGGGAGTGCCGAGCACTGTGGGAAAACCGTAAGCGAGTGCATGTGTGTGTGTATGTGTATTTGTGTGTGTGTGTTTGAGCTCTGTGGGAAAAGTGTGCTTGTTCAGGAGTTGGGTACAATACAGCCTTTTCTCCAGCATGCACGTCCATGGAATCATATTAAACTCACTGACCACAAGCTGATGGTGTCCTGAGGCACGCAGGAGCCTCCGCCTGTCTGTGGTGATAAATACGACTCGGCTGCTGCAAAAGAATCTGTGATGAACATTCATGCACCTGTTTATCGATTCATCAGCATGTGATGCAGCAAATTACAAGAAGACCATCTTAAAGGACCATAGTAGTCCTGTTATGAGTTCTTGTAAACAGTCATAATCATATCTGTCTGTCACAAATATCAGCTGTGTAAGTGTGTACAGAATATGCTTTGGTAGCTCTGAAGTCAAGAATTATGTTTATATGCACACAAAAAACCTGATTATTAACAGGGTTATGTTACCTCACGCCAATTACTGAAAAGCCCGTATACGTGCGCTCCTCAATAGTCTGGTTTCTCCCCCACTGCAACCTCCCCCAGACGGTCATCACTGCTGACAGTGGGGCTGCAGCTTCTCACCGCTGTAGAGAGCACCCATCAGCAGGCAGAGAAAACAGGTCAGTCGGCCTCTAGTTACAGTAGCTCCTTGAAAATGGGGTTTCCCAGAGCTTCGCTAAACTGGGGGAAAACACCATTTTCATTGGAGACAATGAAAGGTTTATGCTGCCCAATAATCATCTTTTTTTTTTTTTTCCTATAAACCGGTGGCTTGTAAAGCTCTTTGAGACTCTAACAGTGATTAAGAGCTCTAAATAAACCTGAACTTGTACTTAAGCTTGAACTTGATCAGGCTGTATGTTCACTAAAATTACAGTTTCACTCTATTATATAATAATCATGTAAAATTGATGTTCCACATTCAAAGCTTGCTTACACGTCAACAAAGGGATCACTTGCTGTTGTGCCTGTGTACACTTTCATCTCACCTGACTAAACAAGTGAACCCAAAAACCTGTTCAAGTTTTAAATGTGGAATAAATTTGGTATCAATGTCAGAACTTTAAAGATACAACATGCAAAACTGAGAGTTGATTAAAGTAAGGACGGTTAAGACTCAACTGACAAAAAACATGGAATTCAAACGTAATTATTCTAATTCTGTATTTAATCCATGTTTTTTGTCAGTTGAGTCTAAAGGGTCCTCACTTCAAAGCCATTTTTCATAGTGTACTTTTAACTGATAACAATAGAGTAAAACAGTAATCGTAGCATACATACATGCTGCCCAAGTATTCCTAAATCATCTACGTGTAACGTTTCACAGAGCAGTTTTCCACATTTTTTGACATGAATGGGAATGAATCACCAAAAACAAATGAGGCCATGAGTAATATGACCGGTAGCTTCTATTCCATGCAACATTTCCCATAAACCTCGTTACTTCCCATACAATACACCAGTACAGTAGATTTCCCAGCAGATCCGACCCTGCAGTGTCGAGGCTGGGGGAAGCTGCCAGTCTCCTTGGCGGTGGTCTTGTTTGTGTTTGGTGATTATGCTAATGTCGCTGCATTAATGCAGCAATGATTTAGTGATGCTGAAATGCTACAAGTCACAAATTAAAAAATCCACTGAGGTCGTGGTAGTTTCAGTAAGTGTACAACTTTGCATGCTGGCAACAATATTCTGAATCACACTGTGAATTTATGGTACCGAGGGCACTCCGCCAAGTAACGACGACCCAAAACAAAACACTGGAGCACTTAGTTGATCTAGTTCATTTATTGGACTGATTTTTGGATTGTGCGTCTTCCTCAGAGTCCATTCAGAATCATATGTATCTACCAAAAGCTTTAATTCTAGGTAACAGCACTTTTTTAAACCCTTGTTTGTGATTCAGAGTCATTCATCCCGTGTCCACTTGGTGTAGAGATGCCTCCTGAATAACAGAGCAAAAACACATCAAATCCAGGTGTAAATGCATCAAAGACACACGGATGATCTGATGGCCCAAATCAGCTCCGCAGGTGGTCGAAAACACATTTGGCCTCATTAGCGACAAAGTGCAAATTCAACAGGTTTACAATCCACATATACCTATGATAACTGAGACAAACCTTCAAACACAGTTCCATATAAAAAGTGCATGCAAAAGCAAAGAAGCGGCAAGTACCTCTTGTTATTAAACTATTGATAATGAAAACTGCTGTGCAATACCGCCTTTTTGTCAGCCATCGCTGTAAAGGGGCATTACAAACGTTCTTTCAGGATCTGGAAATAGATCCTAAACGAGTAAGGCATGGACAGTATGTTTTCCTCTCAATTACTCTTTCAATTACAATTTCTTCATAAAATGATCTTCTAATAATTTGTTTGCAGTCATCTGCCTCTGTTTTTAAAAAGGACGAGGGTGATAGTAGGGTGATTATGCTACCCGGGAAACAGGGGTGAGGGTTCCTGGTTCCTCAAAAGGCTTCCTGTGTCGCTGCGGTGGAAAACGGGGTTGTCATACTGCTATTAAATTTAGACACTTTGATGCAGCATCCATTCAGCATCAGAATTTGCTGGTCCGGTTTCCTTTGCTCTCGTCCGTCTAAGGCCGGTTCCCCCGCCCAGGGCAGTGATGGACAGATATGTGGCGTTAGTGCCTGAAAGGAATTTTTGTGAATGGGGCTGAGTGTCTTTTTGGCAGTGTGTGACTGGGCTTTCAGTCCCAGCTGCCCATTTGTATTAGAGCTGTAAATTTCATGTGAATATAAAGGACAGCAGCTCTGAACCCGTCAGGACAAGGTCATAAAAGTCTGGTGGAGAGTGGACACTAAAGACCATTGAGAGGTGCTTTGACCCCACTAAACCTGCATCTCTCTCTCACACACAGACACATACAAACACACTCACACATTGACATTGTCCCCTGGGATTCCCACTGCTGTAGCCAGGTAACCGGGCCCTGGCGGGTGTGTGTAGTCAGGGTGTGTGTCCCAGTGTCCATGAGGCCAGATGTGTTTTACGAGATATAGGTGAAGCTGTTGTTTTCCCGTTCAAACAGCATATTGGTGATTGGAGCAGAGGTAACCGATGGTGATGACTGCATTCCTGTTCATGAGTCACCTCTGGTGTTTAAGAGAAACAACAGACATGACAGAGGTGGCATTTTAGGTAAGCATAAAAATGACACTCATTATATTGAATTAGATCAGATTAGATTAGATGGGGAGTGAAAGGATGGGACAAAACGGAATGAGATAGGATGGGATGAGACAAGACGGGACGGGACAGGATGAGATGAGATTGGATTTAGATTAGATTAGATTAGATTGGGAGGTCAGGATGGGACAAAATGGGAAGGGATGGGATGAGGTGAGGCGAGACAGGACAAGATGAGACAAGATAAGATGGGACAGGACAAGATAAGAAATAAGTAGGGGGTACTAAACATATATAAAATATAAAATAATACATAATACAAAATATAATACAATGGACAATAACAAGACTGAAATATGATAATATGAAAAACATAATATTTGCAGCATGGGAACAAATTAAATGATAATGACCTATGAAATATATGCATAATAGATTATAAAACTGTGTGAATTCACAGCAAACATAAGAAAATATATAGACGTGCGACCAGAAGCCTGTAGTTAATTCTTTCAGTGAATTTGTCTCTGCACCCACGCCACCAACTCAAATTCCTGTAAATGTGCTTGACTATTAAAGTGACACAGATCGTCTCTTAGTATTTAAGCTAAAATCCCAATATGATCCCAAATTAAAGCATGGGGCAAATTAAATTTGGTCCACTAATTTTAACAAAGGTTCTTTATGGTTTTGTGATTTCAAAGTGTTACATACCTGTGAAAAAATCTGATTTATATCACTTTTTAGCTAACAGGATGAACCACTTTCTAGAGTGGGAAAGGATCAAGACTTTTTTTTTCTTTCCCATGCTTTATATTATTTTCAATATGAGCAATCGCCCGCAGCCTCAGTATGATCCAAGCGCTCCACATCAGGTCAACGATATGATCTATTAGTTTTTAACGGACTGTGTTGGTTCACGCTGAGACCGATCTGTTCTGTGAAAAGGCCTTTATATATAAATTGGATGTTGTTTCAGCGACTTGGTGGTATTTTGGATTTGTCGGTGAGTGAGTCAGCCTGTCCTGTGGTGTCGGCTCTCGCTCGCCCCATGGGAAAATCTCCTCTCCTGGCAGTTCCTCTCCATTTATCTTCCCTCGCTGGTCCTGCTTCCTCCACCGTGAGCCGCCATCTTGTCCAAACAGCCCAAGAGCCCTGCTGGGTCTGGATCATCAGTACCTGCACAAGCCAATGATAATGTATGTGTGTGTGTGTGTGTGTGTGTGTATGTGTGAGAAGCAGGCCAGGCCATCTGTGTGCCCATGCTGAGCAGTCAAACCCTGTGGCGCCCGCTCCTAATGGATTCGTTTAAAAGGACCTCGACAAACACGGGAGCATAAAGGCTGCTGCTGCCTGTGAACGCAACTCTGAATGTTTCCCAAACCTCCCTGGACTCCCAGGCTGAGCATTTGTGTGTGTGTGTGTGTGTGTGTGTGTGTTTCTGTATGCCATGTGTGTGTGTGTGTGTTTCCCAGGCCATAGCTCTCCGTTACATGTCTACTTACTATGTTGGGTACACACACCCCCTGCGGCAGCCAGGTAAACATCACACTCATTCACTCATTCACACCTCCATGTACACAAACACACCGCGCGCTGTTCACATGCTACTGTCAGCTGCTGCCACCCATAAATGATGAAGGTACTGAGACAATACGGACTGTTTTTAAGTTGTAATCCATGACTTTCTTGTGCTTTTTTTTTTTTTTTTTTTTTTTTTTTTTTTTTAACTTTTGTTTCTGTCTTTGGTGCTAATCGCTCATCACTGTGGTGTTTCTGCTCTCCCCTTCCCAAAGATCGCCTGTCAATCAAACAGTGTGGGCGGGACTGTGATGCCTTTCTCCTTGGATTGCAAAATTGGATGCAAAATTGCCAAGGGTTGTTTTAAGTGATTTAAACAACCAAAAACATGGAATAAGCATATAATTTGGTGACTGAGTCTACATGGTTTTCACCATCAGTCTGACTGACTGATAATTTATACACTTATTCCACCTTTTTTTATCAGTTGAGTCCAAAGGCTCTCACTTAAGCTAAACCCCAATTTTGCGTAGTGCACCTTTTATTAAAATTTTCTCAAAACTATGAGAGGTAAAACAAAGCAAGAAATACAAGCCAAGAGCATTTAAAAAAATGAATGAAATGAAAAATGAAATCAAAAATGTCACGTTCTCCTCTGCTCTTTCTCCCCCTCTGCCCCTCCGCTTTCCTCTCCTCAGGTTGGACTCCGTAACCTCTCAGTTCATTAGTGTTATTTATCACAGGCGGATTCTGCAATCAGTCTCTCTGCACAGCAGCACTCGCCAAGCAACACATCGAGCAACAAGTCAAGGCTTGAGAGAGAAGGAGTGCGTGTGTGAGCGAGAGAGAGAACGAACGGGGTGATAAAATATAACGACACCTCTATTCAGTGACAAGTATTAATAGTCGTCTAGTCCTGATTATCTTACAGCTTCCAAAAGACTTGTGTTTAACTCTCTGGTCAGGATGAATTATACCCCACAGATTACACATCCCTGCATGCATACCACAGATCTACCTGTCATACCTGCAGGATGCTTTTCTCTCTGTGCACGCACTAGTGTGTGTGTGTGTGTGTGTGTGTGTGTGTGTGCGTGTGTGTGTGTGTTTTTGCCTGTATCTCATTGCAGCTGTCAGGAAACAAATAAGTTATTTGCTAGTTTACTGCCAGCAGAAACATTCCACTCACCCTCCACACATCATCCTGTTACAGTACACGGCTTGTTAGGAAAAACCCAGTTAGAGGGTAAAGATATTATGTGATACCAGCTGATACAACACCGCAGCATGTAAGAGTTTGCATTAAGAAAGTGCTTAAAGGTGCAACAAGTGATGAATGACCTTCATCTGCCTCAATTAAAGGGAAGTAGGAGCTACAGCAACAGTAGCTGCATTTCCTTAAAACATTTAAATTGCAAGAGAAAAATAATTAAATGCTGAACAAAAACCATTTCCAAATGTTTATGTATCCTACTATATCATTATCATCTGACCGTTGCTACTGGCAACCAATTTGTTTACTTGCTACGTGGTAGTGCTTAGTTTTGTAAAGATGGACAGAATCCGGTGTCCCGTTTCCCATCTCAGATTACATTACATTACATTAAATTCTTTGCATATATAAGACAAATAAATGTCTTGATTTCTTCATCTGTCCACCTGTAACCTGCTGATGTTACTGATTTCTGACAGCAGCTGAATAATACTACTAAGAAATATTAACATGAATTTATAAGTAGTAGCGATTGACATGATCACATTTTGCTGTATCTTCAATACTCTGTATTAGTTACAGCTTCATCTAATCTAATCTAATCATTCAAAGTTGAGTGGAAACAGTCAAAGGTTTGAATGCCTTAGTGCCAGCCATGCCAAGGTCAGTAGCTGGTGGTGAAGGACCTCTTGGTGATGTCATCAGTGCAGGCAGTGAGAGCCATTCAGCCATATTCATGCCATGACAAGAGGAACCTGTTACTTCCTGTTTCCTGTCAGATTGTCCAGGGCAAAAAGCAGGAGAGAGAAAACAGGAACGAGAGAGAGAAGTTAGTGTGAAAGATTGTTCTCTTCTCTCCATCTATCTGCCTCCTCT
>OMKZ01046820.1:0-11734 GCA_900302535.1 Neoniphon sammara | reverse complement strand
AAGTGTAAAAACAGTGTTTCAAACAGTGTTAAAACTTGGCTACCCTTTGATAAAATGACCAGAATGTGTGAATGTCACATTATTTTGAAACATTACAAATGCAAGATCATGAGACCAAAAAAAAAAAAATGAACCAAGGAAAAATACAGTTCAGCTGCTAGGGGTGCAATCTATGAACAAAGGTTGCCATTTCGTGCATTGAGTAAGTTTCTGATAAACATCACCATTACCAGTACTGCTGAATTGCTGGTCATTGTGAATTTATCCACACTTTTAGTGTTAAAATCTGTGCCACAATACCACAGACAGAATTCTGTTAACAGAGAAAATCAGAAATTAACACCAGTTTGAAATTGAAGTCTGGATTCTCGTTCTCATTTATGTCTTAACAATGACCTCTTCCATTATCACAGAACGTATTTGATTACAAGCTAAAACACAAAACAAAACACATGCCGTATTCAAATGTCTTTCTTTGGCTAATCCGATATTTAGAGCTTAACACTCAGACTGCACACTCTGCGTGTCATTTTCTTTGGTTCTATCTCCATGAGTATTTTCTGCAGCGCATCAAAAGTGTATTTGAGCTCGCTCGGGTAGCTCAAGTGTAGAGCATAGATGAAGCCAAATAACATAGCACATGCATGTGCCACTGATGGCAACTCGTTAAGGACTTCCAAACCTTCAACAACAATCCCAATATCATCTGGTTGCTGGAGAGGATCCTCCTCCGGCCTGATGACAAACACTGCCATTGTACACATCTTGAGCTCTGCTTCAGCTTCATCCTTCTGAGCAACCTGATAAAAGACAAGACATTCATTTGAAAGTTATTCTGATTAAACCAGTATACCAATGTACCAATACAGAAAATTATCTACACAAAAAATCCTCCCAAATAAATCAAACCCAAATAAAGCAAACAGGGAGTCTTACCATACAGTACTTGAAGTTGCTAGACACATCGCTTCTCGTACTGTAGAAACAAAGAGAGCCTTGATATAACGGACCGCCCACTCTCCTTGACATCACTGTACTGTTGCCTTCAAGTACCTTTCGTAAGCTCCTTCATTCTAACTGGCAAATGACTTTTTGGGCACTCAAGTTTTTTCCACATAATTGGAATTCTGTGCTCCAAACCAAGGATTTGTATTGCTGAAGTTAAAATTAACCGATTCTGCATCTAACCCGATCAACCCGACAGACCACCCCACCCCTCCCCCACCTAAAAAAATTCTCCTCAGATCTACACAAAACTCATAGATGACCTATTTTGATCTCAAAACAGCGAATTTCACCAAAAGGTGAGGAGTTTGCATCCCTGATTATGTATAACCGCAGCGGCGTGGGTTCGATTCCGACCCCTGCCCTTTGCTGCATGTCATCCCCCTGTCTCTCCTCGTGTTTCCTATCTATCTTCAATGTCACTGTCAAATAAAGCAGAAATGCCAAAAAAATAATTAAAACAAAACAAAACAAAACAAAAACCTAACTTATCCTTGAAGTGTTTAATGCAAAATGACTTACCAGATACTCCTTGATCAGGCTGTTCACGTCTTCCCCAAGGTACACAACCAGGCACTTAAGCAGACACTCTCTTTTCAGATTCACCTCGAGGCTCAAGGTGCAAACACACACGTAATGCAAAATTATGCTACCAAATTTTGCAACTTGACTGAACACTACACAATGCACAAATGGGCACCAGGGGTTACATTAATTGTGATTTACAAATGCTTTGAGAAAACCCATTAAAGGGCCTGTCAAACTCAAAACATAAATGTAGTACATCTTCCAACATGTAATCTTACCCCTTTGTCCAGACCGCAAGCATCACGTCAGCGTCGCACTCACAAGACAACAGCGTTCACGCGACACTGGAGTGACTGTCTATACCGGTTCTGTCTGTTTGTGGCGCACATTTCAATGCGTAAATCTGAGCAGCCTTTCTGTGTAGTGTGCAGTTTTCCTTTGATGTGTGTGCGTATACCTGATCTATTTTTCCATCAACACTGAAGCATATGATTGACAATTTACACTGAACCTGCCGGTGAGGTATTTTCAAATTTTGATTATAGCCATAGGCTTTACTATATAGTCTATGGTTATATAATAACCATGGGCTCGTCAAATAGGCTCCCAAAAGTGAGTGTAAATAGAGTTTGAAATAACAAAGCCTAGGTTGCAAATGTGGATAAATGATTCAATTCAGTGCTTTTTTATTGGGCATCACTTCGCGTTTACACGCGTAAAGTCGGAAAAATAGACTCGAAGTGTAAATAAACGCTTCAGGTCATGTTTACGCCCGAGACACGAGACGCATGGAGCCGGTGCAGACAGCTGCACAGATTAAAACGAGAGTGTATCTGCTGCGTCAGATGCGCGAGTAAAAAACGCGTCCAAAACGCATCCAGTCTAGACAAGGGGTTACTCCATAATCAAATGTGTCGACCAAATGAACAGTTGCTTCTGTTTATAATGTTACTATTTATGTGATATAAGGCAAATTATGATGTACTGAGCAAGTACACATCTGGTCCAGAACTTTTAGTATATCCCAGGTCTTCTCTCTGACAGCTCCTCCCTTGTTTCTGATGATCTCGATCAGCCTGCTGTGGTGCTTGTCCAAGGAAGGCAGGAATCGTGGTTGAAGTGGAACAGTTGTGATTCTCATAAACTCAGCATTTATCTATAAAAAACAAAATAGCACATGCAAATGTTATTACATGTTATATTACAACTGTGTGGTGTGTGAAATCTCATTTCTCACTTCTGACATCGGCTTCAGGCTCAGGTCTCATCACAGGACCAGGCCTAGGGAGAACGTATTTTGGCATGAGACCAAAGACCAGCAAATACACAGGCCTAGAGGCAGGCTACGCGCATTTATGCCCTGGCATAGAGAAAGGCCTTACCAGCATCCATATCTCCAGGGGAGGAGTGTAAAAAATTTCTAACTGCAGTTCAGTGTCATAGGAGAATGTCGGTATTGGGAACTCTGCTGGCCACATCTGAGTTCTTGTAGGGACAGAGCCGGAAGATAGGGACAGGAGCTCTGTGTCATCTGACTGAGTAGACACATAATCATCACAGACAGTGGGATTAAATACTTGGCTGCAATCATCAGTTATTGGGATGACCTTGGCAGTTGCCAAATCCTCAAGTTCTGCAGTAGATGTCAAGTTCACTAGTGCATCTCCAAAGTCTCGGTCTTGGTATTGCAGTCTTAAATTCCCATTTAACCCACACACTTTACTGACTTCATCCATAAGCTGCTCCATTGTCTCGAATTCCATCAGGCAGAATTAGTTTCCTGGTGTCATCAGGGTTCAGAATAACTCGCAACTTGGCAGGCCTTTTCACTGCCATGTCAGCCCATCCAAAAGGGTCTAGTAAAAACAAGAATAAAAATAGTAGTATTAGTTGTAGCACAAAATTTCAAATTCAAGAATTAACTGATTCACAGTGCTCACTTTTCAAAACTGGTGTGGTGTTGCACCACATACTCATTGCTTGCTGCTCAGTTAACATCCCACCTCCACCCTAGCATCCACCTGTGGGCTCTGAATATTCCTCCAAAGAGGGTGGGGTGGGGGATCACTCTCTGCTCTGTTCACATAAGCTCAGTAGGCCACAGAGAGTGAGATAGTCAGAGCCTAGACGCCAAACTAATTTTTGTGCTATACATTCGTATATCTGTGCATGCTTTCCATAACTTTAAGCGTGAGTTGGCTGACTGAACTAAAGGAAATTTGAAAAAGGACAGCAAATGTCTCTCTCTTTCATTATTAATATACCTGTACGAACAAAAGGAATAACTGCCACCATTAACTCTTATACAGGCATGCGAGGACTGATGTCATATGCAAAATTATGAATTTATCAAATTGCAAAAAGTATTCTGCATTTACTTTTGTGGTATTTAGAAGTTGTACTCTTATAGTGAGCTGTTTATTTTTTTCATAGTTATCTGGCTATATGAATCATACTGAAATGGTCCCATAATAACAGATGCCACCTAACAATTGTATTAATATTATACACAGTATCCTATAGAATTTATACACAATTTTACAAGGAGCCATATTTAAGTTGTTCATCTATTGCACAGCTGCATCACATATTATTTTTAAAAATTATTTAAAGGGTTAAGGTGACATTATTTGAAAAGAGGACATTGTCTGACAATTAAATAGACACTGATTTAAAAAAAAAATACATTAAAAAAACTGAAAATTTCTCCAACATTTCTAACTCCACACTCACTCATATACAACCTTATGCATGTATGTATCTCTTCAGAGAGATGAGGCGCCGTCCACCAACCATGTAGTGAGCCAGAGGGTAGGGATCTGTCAGTTCATGTACCCCAAGAAGCTTTAGTTCTCTAGTAGTAGATGTGACCAAGTCATATGCTCGATAATGTTCCAGGTACCAGGCATCCACTTTTTTGACAATGAAAGTTAGCGTCTCTTGAAGACCAATCATATGAACTATTTCACAAAACTCTGGGAGTCCAGCCAGTGATCCATGGGCTACCACCATTCCAATCCTGTAGTTGAAGCCATTGTATGATACATTTTTTGCAAAGTTCACAGTATCCATATGTGGGTGTTTCTGTTTCATTGCCAGTGCAATATCCTCATGAATAACATCAAGGGGAAGTCTTTGGGCAAAATTGAGGCAACTGGACCTTGTATTTGTCTTAGGAAGACGTTTCGCCTCCTTACTACTCATATCATGAACTATATCTGGTGGGAAACTCTGCGTCGCACTGAAATATGACAGATTTTCTGACAAAAAACACTTCCTTTTTACACCAAAATGACTAGCTAATGAATTTTCTTCAATAGCTTTAAGATGAGAAGTATGAATGTCCTCGCTTCTTTCACAAAATGCTCCTGACCTGACTTCTTTTGTTTGAATGTCTACATTTTCTGCTGTGCAAAATCTGCAAACATATTTACCCGAAAAATTTTCCGCTAAACCTGCAATACTGTGGGCCCCAAGATTGTCTGCTACTACACAATGAACAAAGCCTTTCACAGTTTTCCCCAACTTGGCAGTCCTTGTTGTTCTAATGTCATAAGATCATCTACTAAGGGCTTCAATACAGTGTCAAAACCATAGCACTTAACATCCTCAGTATGAATAAGCGCAGCTAAATATATATTGGACAGCGATGAGTGACAACTAGCAGGCAAGTTCCCCAATGTCCAATACACCCCACAGATTTTATGTTTTTTTCCAGAAGTGCCAAGCGGATTACAGATTTCAAAATCATCTACATACAAAATAAGTGAGATAGCACACTCCTCTGACAACTTCAAATTTTCTTTGTAATTAATACCATCATAAAAAGATGAATACTGAATTTTATCAGATTGAATTTGATAGGGAGATTTCAAATTGATTGCTTTATCCAAAAAAGTTTCACAATTTAGGATCTGCAGTAAAGATTTTAGTAAAGAGACGTACTGAAAGGATTTTCTGTTTTGGGAGTCGAGCACAATTTCTATAGATTCTACAATATTAAAATGTTTCTTGTAGTATGCTCTTCGCTTCCAGGCAGTGGAAAGTGGGCCATGACCACAAAAAGAAGCTGTAACTGGATTTGACTTACAAAGAGTAGATGTTAGCTCTTGCAGAACAGTTTCATCTACTGGACAGTTACCATTCTGTAAGTGCTGAGCTAAGGTTTGATGAATAAGAGGGACAGAAGCGGTGCTTATTAAATAGCCAAACTCTTGCAAAAGTTCATCAACAGCCACACTGGACACAAGATAAATATGTTCTAGCTTCAGTAAGAGAGAGGCAACTTTGAGCTCAACATTACGTGGCAAGTCATTTAAATCAGGAACATCAACACTAGAATCATCCAAGTCCTCTGCACTTGTATCAACTGAGGGCTCAGCACCAACACTATCAATCTGGACGCTGTCAGAATGTCTTTCAACAGAAGGATCTAGCCTTGAACCCTGTTTCTCAAGCATCCCGGCTTTTAAGTCATTTACTGAACAATCCTTATGATTTCTGCTTCTGTGAGTCCGAAACGAACCATAAATATTGGTTTTGTATGAACATCCCTGAAACAAACAAACAACTGTTTCACTGTTTTTCAGATGCTGTGCTATATGCTGAAAATAGTCTTTTAAAGTCGAATATTGATTGCAGTTGCATAAGAGACATTTAAATGTGGTCCGTCCCGTTTGTGAGGATGGCTGATGACATCTTGACAAAAGTGCATTCCACGTCTTGCAGCTACATGGACAGTTGAAATAGATGCACGGATAGGAATGGTGGCGTCCATAATGTCTATGTTCAAGCTTATAATGTTTAAGCAGCTCAGATCTTCGTGAAGCAGATGTACCACAGTCTTTGCATTTCCACATTAATTGGAAGGCTAGGAAAGGGGAAAAAAAGACGCGCCTTACCCATTGGCCTCTTTAAGTAATACAATTTTTGCATTTAATTTATAGAAATGGTTGTTTGTCAGTTACTCCTTCACCAGGAAAGCACCGCCTTATAAAGCGAGTAGATGTTAATTTCATTTCACTCGTTCAGAGGTATCATTATTTGTCTCCATAAATCTTTTGATCACACCATCCTGAAAACCTGCACATACTCTGCAGTAATTCAAAAGCTGGGAAAAATGAATAGGTTTATACTGCATGAGATAAAGAAAAACAGATTTATTTTTTGTCACGATACCTACAATCATTCTCTTTTAACTTAAGTAAGTACTTAAGTTAAACTTAAGTAAAAATACTAATGTGAAGTGAATCTGCCATTAAATTTTCATATGGTCATGTAATTTCCACTACATTACAAATTCAACTGAGATCATTGAAATTATATCAACATACTCAGTATACATCTGTGGTAAGTTCAAAGCTATACTCTTAAAGTGACGGATTTCGATTTTGGGTTTCTCATTTCTATTTTCACAGTAGTTTCTTTTGGGACTTACCAAGTTCAGGAATATGGCTCAAACTGTGACCTTTTCAGGAAACAACACCAAACCTGAGAACACAAAGGAAAAGGTGAGATTTCACATTTAGTTCTTTGTTGGGACAGCTGGCTTTATCCATCCAATTGTCACTACAGACTAATTTATTAATTATGCCATACTGATGGTATTGTACTATACTGCATTAAACTGACAGCTGAACAAAATGTTTCAAGTGCAAAAAGAGCAAAGTCGCCATATAACCTAGATCAGGGCTATTCAATTAGAATTCATTTGGGCCAGATTCTAAAATCGAGACCTTAAGCTGGGCCAGACATTTTGCGGTCAGTAAGGAGGACGTAATGACAAATTTCAAGCCAACACAAATTAATATAATGAAATAACAAGTGATGTTTATTAATCAATTTTTACAATAAATAAATGAATGAATGAATGAATAAATAAATAAATAAAATCCACGAAACACGGAGGGAAGCTGCTGTGGCTCTCTCTTGAGCTGTAACTGTCCGCACCAGAGTTGTACTACTCCTGTTGTAAGAAACAATTAAACATTGCACCTTTGAAGTCCTCTGTTGGGATCCTTCGGGAACGTTTACTCGGAAAGTCGGGTGTTTTTCCAGGTGGTGTCTCCGGACATTATACTCCTTAAGTAACGTTACCGCAACACAGTCATTGCAAAGTAAACACATAGGTTTGGCGTTTGGAGTTGGCGGTAAAATAAAACAGTATTTGTCCGTCCAGGCAGGGTTAAAATGATGGTTTTCACAGTCAATTTTTTGTTTAAGGGTTGAGAGAGACATACTTTCATCTGCTGGAGTTGGGATTCTATCGGCAACTTTCAAAACATCACGCTACATTGTGGGTTTCTGCTTTTTTGACTGAACCACGAGTTGGGCCATTCGGGAATTGCTTCTGGGCCGCATGTGGCCCGCCGGCCGCCATTTTATTAGCCCGGACCTAGGATATCCCTTATTGCAAAACATCATACATAGGAATAGATAACTTTTAGGGAGAAGTGACCAGGGTGCAGTGCATTTCATCAGACATTAACATTTTATTTCTCTGTTTCACTGCTTTTTGTCTCCCCACCGATGCGCACTCTTCAGTCACTCTATACCGGGCTCACCCAATTGCTGCTCTATTTTTTTTTCTTTTTGTTTAACCTCTTCAAATGCTAGAAAGTTGCTGTGTATCGCCCCCCTGCACACTGCAGCTTCAAGTTCTCTCAACAGGACTGCTAACAAAACCTTCTGATTTTAGCTTGTAAGCTACTTGAAGCTCTTTAGTGGACACCTTCTCACCTGACGGACTGTGTAATCTGAAATTTCTCTCTTCATCTATGCACTCTATGCATTGTCTCGTAGCACTGCCTCACAGCAGCCATGTCCTGCTGGACCAGAGCTTAGCTTTGTGACACTTACTCTCATAGTTGTCCGACTAGTAACGTTACCTTGCTTGTGTTGTATTGAAACCTCATGTGTAGGTCGCTTTGGATAAAAGCGTTGGATAAAAGCACCACCTGGTTTAACTAACGTTAGCTAACGTTAGCAAACGTTAATACGCGCCGAAATATGAAGACGGTCCTAAAGTAACGTCAACTAACTTAGTCGTCCATCCTGCCAATTTTATTCCACCCATAAAATTTGTGAACGGAAAACACATATTCCCCTAACAACAGCACAATTTAGATTTCTTACCTTGTTTAATAGAGTTTCCTTGTCCGACAGACGGTCTAAGCGACGTAATGGCGGACAGCACAACTCGTTTTGAAGTCAACCGATGTGACGTCATGTGGTCACGTGACATGAAAACCTCTGGTTTGAAGTAGAAAATACAATTTGAGTAAAATTGTTGTTTTCACTTTCTTCCATGGGGAGTGCTATTTGCTTTCAGGCAAACTGAGCAACACAGGTTTAAACCGGAAACCATGATTTTCGATCAGACCAATATAAAAATGCATTTTAAATGAATGCCACGGTCGTCTCACTTTTTTCAGTGTTTTCAATTTGTTAATAGTCTGTAGACAAATAACAAGAGCAAACAAAATTTGAACAATCTCTATGAGTTCAAGAATGATTGTATAGTATTCATTACCTTTAACTGTATCAATCACAAATGGCAGTATTTTAAGTAGAACAATCATTTGCTCGGATGACTGCTTCAACTTATCACTCGAAGCTAATGTGCTGTAGACTATAGGGCTTGGTTTATCTCTAACATCAAGTGGAGAGTAGGGGAAGCCAATTAATGCAGTATTGAAGAGATCCATGTCTAGCTGTCCTAAAAGAACTAACTGTTTTATCACACACTTTATTTCTAAAGGAGCAATGCCCTCAAAAATTATATGCATAATGTCTTGGGGTGTTTGTTGGATCAAGTTAAAGGCCGGGAATTCTACCAGTTTGCTCCTTCTATTGATCCCAAATGTAGTTCTTAAGCTGTTTCTGAGATACTCAGTGTTGGCCTTCTCAATGTCGCTACACTGACGGACATGTCTTTCTATTGATCTTTCCTCAAAGTTATTCTCATCAAAATGCAATTGCATGTCCTCAAATGAACATTCACATTGCCGGCATTTACTATAAGCAAAACCAACACCCTCTTTAAATCCACAAAGCTCATGCTGAGCTAAAGTGTCTCCACATATTGAAACTAATGCACCAAATATTTCATGTTCACCATTCCCTATTTGAATTTTAACACCATCATATAGCATTACTAAGTCCTCATGCAACCTTCCCAAAATTCCATCAACTCCACTTTCAGAGAGATCTTTGCAATTCTTTGCAATGGCGAGTAGGCTAATTGCAGCTAGTTTGGATCTGTATTTAGGATTAATGTTTCCCAATGTAATAAAATATGTAATAAAACATTAGCAACTTATTCTTGGAAGCATGAGACCCAAGTGGGTTGCAAATTTCAATTTCATCGGAGTAAAGGATTATTTGTAAAGCAGAGGGCCGGGCAGAAAATAAAGGATGTGATTTCATAAGTTCTCCATCTATGATATCATACAAATACCACTTCTGTATCTCTGCGGCTCATCTATCATTGCTAAGACTTTTGGATGGGACAATAACTGTTCTAAACGTTTGATCATTTTGTCCCTTTTTTCAGCACACAAGCAGTATACCCAACAGAAACCTCTTCTGACTCCACAAAATTGAAATTCTCCTTGATCACACTGTCCTGCCTGTATGATGTTGAAACAGAGGCAAATGGATCCTCAATCTGGTCAAATACTGCCATAGCCTCCTTTTCAAGTTCACTTCCTTGGTGTTGCTGGAATACTGTTTGTAGATGACTCCTCAGATTAGTCACCAACAGAGCTTGGTACTGTTGCATTGCCGCCAAGACGTCATTCACACCACTCTGAAAAAAAAAGGACAGAAAGAACAATACATTACATCACAATAGTCCAGTATAAAAAATAGGGCTACAGACTACATCGCCCCTTCTATTAAGATTAATAAGAGTAAGGTGAACTCTATAATAATGATAAACAACTAGGGAACCCCAATGCAGTTATCAACTGAATGATCTAGACTGTGTTGAGCAAGAACAAATACGCAGTATTAAAAAAACAGATCTCAGGGATAGATATCCATTCTATCAAAGTAAAAGGAAGCTAATACAGAGGGTAACTGTAGTAGCAAACAAAAGGTTAAGAGTGATATAGGTACAGCAAAACTGAAAGCATAATCAGTGCATGTCATGCATGGCACACAATAGGATTAAATACAGTCAGCAATAGTTATACGCTACAATTCAGAGTCAAAGGTAGGCATAGGCCTAGTAATTCACATGCTTCACAGCAAGAGCACTGAAGGCTGCAAAGTGTAAATTTGACATTGCAGATAATCAACAGAGCTACAGATCAAAATAATTCTAATAACCTCGCATGAGGACAAACCTGTGAAAGATGGTGTTTTTCTCTTGCAGTCAAAACAATTGCAGTAGCTTGTCTTGTCAGAATGTCATGGCAGGAGTCATCCTTTTGAAAAAGAAAAATCAATATCAGAAGTGTGTTTGTGTAATAGATCCGTGTATCTTTTGGTCACTCAAAATTCCTTTCAGAAACGGGTATTAAAAAACTAAAAACAAGTGGTTATTTGATTTTCATTTTAAAATAAAAAAATGTTGATTTCATGCTAAGGTCAAAAATAGGCAATGGAAAAATGGGCCAATGGCGCAACCTGATTAAATGTAATGAACATGAGCTTGAACATCAATATAAATATTTTTGGAAAAGTTTGCCTAATTAACTATTAATAGTTCCTTTTTGCTGTGCACCATTGGGTATGCTGACATCTATTACTGAATTACTTTGATATTGAAAAAGTCTTAAAAACCGCACAATTCTCAGGCAAGTTCTGAAGCGGTCCATTCTTGTCTCAGTACAACCATACTACGAGTTACAACTGAGTTATTCTATATAGGGAGATAGTCCACCTGAATATCTGAACATCAGTTCAGATATTCAGGTGGTGGTGGTGGTGGGGTTCTATTGGTCCACCCCACCTGTTAAAAAAAATAGCAAATCACCTACTGACCACCACACACATACCTGTTTCTGAAAGGAGAACTATCAATGGGCTTACCTTAGATTGGTATGATGGTGTTGCAGTTTGATTGTCCATTTGACCTGTCACCTTCAGCACCATGGACAGCGCCGCGGATGAGCCGCGGAGAAGCCGCAGCAGGGCTCATTAGGGCCTGATCCGCAGCACCTGAGTGACGCCACTGAGACAAAGCCACTCTCGC
>OMKZ01046811.1:9061-21540 GCA_900302535.1 Neoniphon sammara | reverse complement strand
ATTGCTCTTTGGCCGTCAAAATTAAAGTATAAAATTTGTCACCTCGGCACATAGCATTGCCACCGGAGCCACTGGATCACCCAAGCCTTTACATAATTTGTTCCAAGAAAATGCGTTCAAATGAACTTTCTCAATAAAATAAAATAAATAAAATGAATAAATAAATAAAATTAAATGAATAAAAAAAAAATACAGAAATAAAGAAACACAAATGAATGAATGGATGAATAAATGAATAATAAATAAATAAAAACCAAAGCAAAAGAAGAAGAAGAAGTCATTTTTTTAAATGCCAGAAACGTAGCAATGACACGTCATCCCCTGAGGTTTCATCAAAATCAAATCTGTGGAGTATGACATATTGTGTAATACAGATGAATAGGTAAATGGGCCGGGCAATGCATGATTGATGGTGATTGGCTTGCCTCCCAGCAACTAAGCTCCCATGGTGTAGGTACGGATTTGGTGTTTGGTTCAATAATACTAATTATGGCACTGACAAAGGGGCTTGAACTGAGCAGACATCCCTCCAAATTTTCTGGGATTTTCTTGTTTATTTACTACACATTCCTCCTTAAAAATATTCTTTGATATCCACTTGCACACTCTCTGTTACTGGAGAATACATTTGTCAACAAGGATATTGTTTTGGCAGTCACGAGCGGAAGTTGTGTTTCACTCTGTCTGACTTGACCGTGGTTGCTGCGGAATGCTTGTGGCCCGCTTCCCGCTGTGATGTGTCACAAATGTGTTGTACTGCCGCCCCCTACTGGACTTTCTTTGCACTAAATAAAAAAAAAAAAAAAAAAAAGAGTCTCGACATTGATGGATTGAGACTGCCTTTGGGGGTACCACACCCTGACTACAAGCACAAGCCCCTTTATATTCCCGTTTAATTCTAGAAGCAAAATCATTCCATTTTATAGCATCAAACTGACCCAATTCTAGAATGCTGAAGGTCTATCTGAAGGACCACAACTACTTCAACATTCTATCCTGTCCTATTCATTTCTATTCTGGTTCATTTTTTTAACAAGAGAGGTAAGGAAAATGGTGATTTTCCTCTTTCTGTCATCATGTAGATCCAGCATTGGTAAATACCCAGACAGTGGGTGTATTTCTGGAGTACATGGACCTCTGCTGACCTCTAGTGGTCAAAGTCAGAGCTGCACAAACTTTATTGTAGTTGCTCTAATTCTAAAAAGAATCACATGGTGGAGACAGACGTACACAGAGCGAAGGACATTTTCAGTGACTTGGAGAACTCGAATTCTCTCTCCCTCTCTCTCCCTCTCTCTCTCACATAGGATTTCAATTACGATTAAAACTAAGTTTAGGATTAGATTTAGTTTGGGGAAGGACTAAGGTCAGGCATGAATGTAGTCAGTTTCAATTTTACTCAGTTTTCTCGCATGTATAGGAATAGAAACACGTGCATCCTTATGTTGTGTGTGTATGTGTGTGTCCCCGTGCCTAACAGACTATTGAAAGCAAGCGCTACTGCATTGTTTCTCGTGGATTTGTCATCTTCCACATTAGCCCACTTGTTATAGAATAGCTATGTGCTAATACAGCAGGATAAATATATATTTGAGGGTAGCTGAGATACGCGAGCCACCCAGGGCACCTGGCCCTGCTGCACCCCATTGGGAAGCGTTGTGGGCAGGATCAAGGTTAGGCCAGCGGGCAGAGGGATGCCATGTCATGTGTCAGCTGCTGTGTGTCGCCCAACTGAGGTGCCATTATGAAAATCTGTACAAGATCCAAAGAGCGTGGGGAGAGAGGGGGTTGTGGTTGGGGTGCAGATGAACTGAAAGATTAAAAAACTAGCTGCACATATATTGATTCATATCCATATCACTGTATTCTAATAAAAATAGTTCACATATTGTACACTGCATGCACAAAATATGTTGGGTTGCAGCCGCTTTTGCACAATCTACATCTCAGTTGTCTCAAAGCTTTAAAAAACCTTCTCTAACTTGTCTGCTTCTCTTTATCTACATCTTCATCTCTGTGATTAGTATAGATTTGATAAGGGAAATCAATAAGGGATAATGGCTTTTAGCTGGACTTACCCCATCAGTGTACCTCATGAAAAGAGTGTCTCCCTGATATTTTTCACATTCATTGTATATGACAGACACAGTATCTGTCATATCGTTAGGTGACATGTCTAATCTGTCAAATGATGAAGGGGAAGGCTTAACCATCCATCAGGTCATATCATATCATGTACAAAGTGGCTTTAACACATCCTCCAAAGTCAACATCTAGTCACCTTATGGCTTAGCTGGTCGGGTCATGACCATGGGCTCAAACCCCCTGAGGCCAAGACGGATTATAGGAGACAACTGACAAAACAAATAGGTTTCAAACAACAGGTGAGGATGGAGTCAAAACCCTTGCACATCACGCTCCAAGAACAACAGCCTGCCTTAGGAAAAGACCCGAGCTGTACATCTGCATCTCGAAGGATCAGCACGAGTTTAATCGTTGAGATTTACGACCACATAAGGAGACCTATAGGGCAACACATTGAGCCGTCAGCTACCTATTTATGAATGTAATGACAATAGAAAGTGCATGACAAGCAGTTCTCTGATACCTAGGCCTGCCGCAACTTTTGTGTGTGTGCATGTGTGTGTGTGTGTGTGTGTGTGTGTGGAGACAGAAGGGGTTGAGTTGCAACAAAAATAGCACTCCCACCTGCTGAGGATCACTGAAAAAAATAAATAAATAACAGCGGCAGAACATTTGCTGTAGCCCCCACTTCTCCCTCCACTGTCCCTCCTTTTTACTGCCTATCGATGCTGTAATGTCTCTTTACATCCTACATCACTTTATTTTTGAAGTGGCAGGATCCAACATAAGATTACAGGGGTTCGTGGCCTATGTGGAATTTGGGAACGTTTTTTTATGCCTTGGAAAATTGATCTGTCAGTATATAATGCAAAATGTGTGTTTGATTTTGTGTAAAACAAATTGCAAAGATAGCATTTAAGTGTCATACACTGAGCAAGTAAAGATGACAATCCATTCATTATGTGGGACTTATCAGGTAATTTTTGGAGGCATGTTTTGTGAGAAACCAAAACATATTTATATAGCACATTTCATCTAATCAAATGCAATGCAATGGGCTTTACAGTTAATCAAAATAGTTAAAGAGAAGAAAAAAAAACACCAAAAACAACAACTGACCCTATTTGGGCATAGGAATGACTTTCTTAAACACCATATTTGATGCACAATAACGTTTTGACATAGTCAGTAGTTGGAGTGTTAAGTTGTTAGGATCCTTGGTGACATGATATAAGAAGCATGAGCCTTATATGCAAAGTTAAACACTAAACCAGAGCGACTGAGAGAAACAGGCAAACATAAGGAATGACTTTAAGTTTTAACAAGCCGTTCCAGTGGCAGGCACAAGCTCCACTTATCTAATTCATTTCACTGGTTTCTAACCTCTGAGAAGTCATTTTGTGCACTCAGTGCAACGCTGCCACATAGGCTCTTCAGCGTTAGAAGGCATAATTGTAGCTAATGCTTGGTTTACCAAAAACATCTCAGCACTTTTTAGTGGTTTATTCAAATGTAAACCAGAGGAAGGAAGAGAAAATTGATGCTTTGGGTTAAGTGCTTTTCATAAACACAGTCCTGGCAGATATTAACACTCATCCTCTTGAGACTTGGTACACTCAGTCCCTGACCTTTTTTCATCATGGACACTGTAAATACCAACCTGGAAGATGTGTACTGATGAGCTGAGGAAGCCAGAGAGAGAATGATAAATTTGATCATGTCTTTGCTATATTCATGAATGTAGCACAGAGCTGAGTGTATTTCAGGAGTCGTGGTGTATGATGATTTGGGATGGCAAAGTCAAAAAATATAATATAAACACTGCATCAGGTTCCTGTATAAAACAAAGGACCTGATGTTTCTTATGGATTGTCACTTCTCACCAACAGATTGTAGTCCCTTTTCTGCTTGAGGTAAACCAGATTTTTGGATGTGGCCTTTTTGCTTGGCAAGGCTGTGTGAAGTTTGACATTTGAAAGTGGTGAAAACAGCGAAAACAGAGCAAAAAACAATAGCAGGTACACAACAAATTGGCATTCTCTCCATCCTGTAACGTGATTAATTCAAAAGAAACTGACATTCCAAGTAAGAGGCATGACAGCTGATTTAATAAACTCTCTGGTGGACTGTGACACAGTGATGCAGAAAAGTTTGGCATGTAAACTTACTTACTTAGTCTACTGCACTTTGGTACCACCTTTTAATATTCATTCTTTCCCTGTGGGTCTTGAGAACATCTATTTGTTTGTCCACTTTTAGTCATTTCTGACTGGCAGGAGCACTTGCCAAACATCAGCTATCAAAGCACGGTCCCAAGGTTTTTTCAAATCAATACTTTGTGATAAACTGACCAGGATGGAAGGAAGGCAATTGGGGATTTAGCTAACAAGCCAGAAAATGTGTCATGTCTATTCCATCTCTGAAGGCTTCCATTTTACATTTCCTAAATATGTCATTTTTCCACATGACAGTTCTGCCCAGTGATTTATGAGTAAACTTGCTTGTCAGCTTCCAGCTAAGTGAAGGACTGTTGTTCAGTTCTTCCCTACACAGTGCACGGTTCCCTTTGAACAGAACAATTTTGCCCCTTATAATTTTTGAATCTTACTTAGCATGTCTAAATGCCCTGTGAAGTCCACTTTGCAAGGACTGGAATGGACCTATGGTCCTCCATATAGTATTTACTATCTGAAATTCATTCATTTTCATTTTCCATTACAAATATCTCTGAGTTTTGCTGTTCCATATCTGAATCTGCCTCCAGTCTCTCATTATCCCATGATGTAGCTTCAAGTCTCGGGATATTGGACCAATTCTGGAGTGACTTCCTGCTCCCAGCCTGAACTCAGACACTCATCCCTCCTGGATGTAGAAAGTATCTGGATTAATTACCATCTGAAAAACTGTGTCTGATTCCCCAGATGGGTTTATAACTCATTCTGACATTCTGCATCTGTGAAGTCAATCTGTGAGTGTTGTTACATCAGCCAGGCTATATGTTGTTTACAATATACAGCCTGGCACCTACATTGCACCCATCCATTGTACCCATTGTTTCCATCTTTCCCCTTTCTAGGTCTTGCCTTGTCCAGGTCAGGTTGATCAACATGTTTATCCACTTTCACACCTTCTCTTCCACTCCTCCTCTGTCCCCAGCTGACTCCTTGACACTGGAATCTCCACCACTGGCATCTCACCAGGCTCGCTTTGCTCCTCCTTTGTACTAAGGGACACATCTTGAGTGATATTTCCCTTCAAGGAAACCGTGGAACTGCCTCAGTCTGGTTTTTCTTGTGGTTGAAGTTATTAGAGCCACCTCCACAATTTACTGCGTACTGTTTCACTCTGCTTATTGAATCTAACCTTCTCAAACACAAACTCATCATCAACTCTTTGTGGTTTTCAGGCGTTTGAGAATGTGTAACCATGACAACCCATATTTTGATCATAATCACTATGATTAGAAGAGATCAAATGCTGTACAAGTTTAATTCCTATTATCTAACCTTGATAATTTCATACCACACATTTCCCAACAGTAAATCATGACAGCAATGACAGGAACTGGGGGTAATTGCATGTCTGGCATTCACGACTATTCAGATTTATGGTGTGCGATTAACCTTTGTACATAATGACACGTCTAACTAAATACCCAGAAATGTTCAGAAAATACACAACGGAAAATATTGCCAAATGATATGTTACCATTTGGTACTGATCCTGTATGTTGACAGTGTTTCTAAATTCATGTTACCCCCACTGAGACCTATTCTTAGTATATGCTTCTGTGCTTTTGCTATGCGTGACAGCTTAGCGTGGGTATTGTGCTCATCAATTGCATCATCATTCAGAGAATTAACCCTTTGCCCTCCTCTTGGGCATTAATGTAATTGTGCTATAAGTTTAGTTTAGATTACACACTGCTTACATTAATAGCTGTGAAAGTAGGTCCAATGATGTCATGACACTTAGCTATTATATAAATTATATGAAAGCAATTTTTTATTGTTCAAAGTGAGGCCAGTGGGATTATGTCCAACAACAGGAGGCAATATCTGGACAATACCATTAAGGTAATGCTCATGATTTATTATTACACCTTCCTGGTGTTGTCACAATGTCAGGGGAGGTGATATTTCTTGCCAGCTCATTCAGAGGTCTCATGCCAGCGCATTCTTGGGGCCAGACGCTATATCTGCTGCCCACTTGCTACCCAGCTCACATATAAGCCTCTCATTGTCTTTAGCCTCCGTTGTCTGACGCTCTACTCCTCTGCAGACACCCATTCACAGGTAACACAAAACACAGGGAGGGGATTGGTTTGTTGAAGAAATGATTTCAGAATTTGTAAGAAGCTTTCCTGAGTTCTCTTTAAAGTATTTTGTAGAATTCATTGTTGTATTCAAAGTGAGTTGAATTTGAGCTGCTCAGGTAAATGAAAGCCTGGTTTCTTTGTTATTAAGATTACAAATTTAAGCTTTTAATTTCTTCCCTCAAAGGTTTTGAAATGGATGATGGGAAATTAGTGTTATCAGAAAAAATAAGCCCATTTAATTAAAATGTAATTTGTTTGTTTGTTGTTTGCCAGCATATTAATATTTGAATTTTTTTTTTAGAATACTTCAGCCTAATAAGAGGAACTTTTTAGATGAAAAATCCACCACTCTTGACTACAGCTGTCTGGAACATGTTCTGTTGGATATGGATCTTGTTGATATTAGTCTCACAGTTCTGTTGAGCTGCCATTTGTCACATTGTGCTAAAACGGAGGTGATGCTGAATATAGAGGACAGACTTGTTCTTGTTGTGTCCTTACTTTTAATCCTCATGTCAAACGATGTTGAAGCTTGCACACTATGTAGCACCTCAGTGGGTCACATTACATTGCGGCTCAGTGGTTTGAAGTGTAACCCCGAAACTATACTAACACACATCTCTGTTCCTGTCTTGTGTGGTTCGATTTTGTGAATGATGTGATTCCTGCAGTGAGATAAGGAAAGTCTTGTTATACTGAGTCTCTGTGCATGGCAGTGCTGCTGTCATGACCCATTTGGGATGTAACATTTTTTGGATTTTAGTAGATTTGGAAGAAAACTTCAGTATATATTCAACTCTTTAATACCATAAATCAACACTCTTATGTTCTGTTGTTGTTCAGTTGGAAAAAAAAATCATTGCTTGTGTTATCTATGCCTTCATTTGTCCAAACTGGCTATTGCAGGAGAGTGACACACATCCAGAGCAATGAATCCCAAGGATAAGGTGAGCCAGCTATATTCCACGCTGTCCCTATGCACGTGGCATCAGCACGGCAAAGGCCTGGCATGTTGGGCAGTAGCTGGCACTTTATAGTTATCTACTACAGGTTTTATCAGCTGAGAGTCTGCATCACTGAGAGCTTTCCCCTTGACTTCACCCTATTAATAAAACCTTATCTTCTCACATGGGCTGGAGAAAGTGGCATTGACTTGGACACTCAAGGGTCTTCTTGAATGGTTTTCCACACTTGTTTTGTAACCGTTGATAACATATTTTATTGTTTTTTAACAGCTGTCTGTTAAAACCTAAATAACCCCTGCAACTTTTAGACTCGTGAATGTATGCAGTGGATCTATAATGGCCCCTTTTTTTCCTGAGCTTTACTGAGAAATATCTTTTCCCACAGCCGAAATCAAAGATCTCGGCTTCTCGCAAGCTCTCCCTCAAAGTGAGTAGCTGTCATGAATTGTTCATTATATTATCATTATAGTATATTGTGATACCACAGAACTTGAATGGATTCCATGCAATTTGTGTGTGTGACACATATTGTAGAACCAGTGTATGTGTTTAATCAGTAAATTCAGTCATTTTGAAAAGTTCACATAGGTATAGTACACAAGAAATATCATTATAGACATTCAGACACAAGAGCCTTTTACATAAACCCCCCTAAGTCATAGGTGTTTTAATCATATACTGACATAATGAGCTTATTCACAAAGCCATGACAAGTCTTCAAGTTTTTTAGGTCCTACAGAGCAAGTTTTCCCAAATTAAATTGATTGACCACACTAGAATGAATTTCATCTGATTATCCTGTCCAGTTGTGATGGATGTCTGTTTTATCCAATCAGATCCTGCTCCTCACTAGAGCTTGTGAGGACCTGGAGAGGGAGAAGCAGGAGAGGGATGAGGAGAAAGTGCGCTATCTGGGAGAGAAGCTGCCCCCCTTGCAGCTCTCTGGAAAGTCACTGGACGAGCTACAAGTAAGGGGGCAGGGTGTCATCAACCAGTGGAAAACAGCTTATGATTTTCTCCTTATCTGTAGCCACATGAATAAACATTCTGTAAACACTGTGTTTTAAATCTGCGTTTCTCCTCAGAAAATATGCAAGCAGCTTCATGAAAAAATCGACATTGTGGATGAGGAGAGATACGACTGTGAATCCAAAGTGAACAAACATAACAAAGATGTAAGTTCCTCCGAGTAAAGATGTTCTTTTCTTGGGCCAAGCATTATTACCATGATCTTGCATAGTTCAGTCAATATTTTGACTTCAAACAACTCTCTTCTTTAGCTTGAAGCCACAGATCAAAGACTCAAGAAGGGAGACTTTATGGACTCCAATATTAGAAAAAAAAAAATATTGGAATAAAAAAAAAAGTTTCCATATTCTTGAAGAAAATCACCCCAGTACTGACCCTGTTTCTCCATTAATTATCTCATGATCACCACACAGATTAAGATCTTGGCTCTCACAACACGTTCATGATCTTCCCAAAGGCATGAAAATAAGGAGAAGTTTTTTTTTAAGGTATTTTTCTCGGTTTGTCTCAGATACATTCTCAAGCACGTCACTTTTCTTTAGATCCATGAGCTGAAACTGAAGGTGCAGGATCTTGGAGGCAAGTTCAAAAAGCCTGCCCTGAGGAAGGTGAGGGTGTCAGCAGACGAGATGATGAGAGCTCTCCTGGGCTCCAAGCACAAGGGCTCCATGGACCTCAGAGCCAACCTCAAGTCTGTGAAGAAGGAGGACGTCAAACAAGACAAGGTACGACGTAAAAACTCCCAAACCTCCAGCCTGACTGTGAATCTGATGCTTCCCCCAACATATGCACTGAGTATTGAAACGTCAGTTACCCATTTTCACCACATCAAAACATATTGGAGGCATTAAAGACTGTGCAGTGTATGGCAGGCTGCTCTCTCTCCCAATTCTCAGCATCCCATCTCACTTTAGATATTATTTAGCACATTTTCTCTTTACTTTTGCCACCCTTCATATATCTTTTTTTTTTCAGAATGGCAACCATTCCACCGAATCTAACTCACTAAAAAGTCAACCACATACTTTTAGAGAAAACTAGATGACAATCTGAATAGAGAGATGTTCATCAGATACCCATGAAGCTAATGAGGCAGGCGATTCTGAAAAATGGCATTTTACGGCATTGTCTGGGGTTCAGGGTTTAGTTGTACAAATCGCTGTTTTCTTCTTTCTTTATCTGTTTGGTTTATCATCCCTCAATCCTAGGTGCTTACCTCTGAAGTGGGTGACTGGCGTAAGAATGTGGAGGCCATGTCCGGCATGGAGGGCCGCAAGAAGATGTTTGACGCCGCCGGCGGTGCGCAGTGAGACGCTCTGTGAGGAGCAGCGAGGAGCAAGGATGAAGCTGAGGAACTAGGATGGAGGAAAGGAGGAGGAGGTTGTCTAGACAGAAATATGGAGAAAAATGATCTTAAGGCCAATTGGCTGAAAACATTTTCACTTGACCATGATGTTTAGAAATAAAAAAATAAGCATAGGCATGTATGTCATAAGCTTGTAAAACCCCCAATGCATCACCAATGCCTGCATTCGGCTGATGGCCATTTTCTGTGCAAAAGCACTTCAAGAAAGTGCGGCGTGAGTAGTACCTTGTTATTTATTACCAGAGGATGTTTTGTTATGACATATGTTTAGACAATTAGAATGGAAATAAACGAGCAGATCTTGTTTCAGTCGCTGATGTGCCCTATCAGTATTTGACTTTATCATGTTTCATTTCATTGCCACCCGGGGGTTTATGTGTGCTGAGTATAAGGATGGAAAGGAGCTTAGCCGATGAGGGATTAAAAAAGGACAGATGAAGAGACAAGGGAGGGGGCATGACAGGTGTTACCTACCTAAATTCAACTACAAAATGTTTAAATAGATATTGCAGACATAGCCATAAATGGAGTGAAAAAACTATGATGTGAAGGGCAAATGACAAATGAATGAATAAATAAATACACAATAAGAGAAAGTCACAAATAGTGAGAAATGATTTTTCATTTTTAACAGATTGGACATAATAACCCCTTTTATGATGGATTCTGAATTAATTAATTGCCAAGATAGAGTTTTGATCATCATTGCAATTATGTGTTCTGTTCATTTTTCACACTTAAGTAATTTATGAGCTATAATGAGTGAATCTTTGAAAATGAAACAGAACTTGATTTGGGGTTTTTTTGGGTGCTGAGCCTTCAGTGGAAATGCCTCTTGATGAATTATAGGATTCGGGAACAGTATGATGATAGGACACTCGGAGGGGGGGGCGTGACTTTTCAGCAGATGGCAAATCTTAGACTCCGGCACTGCCACACAAACACACACACACACACACACACACACACCCTGGGCACTGTATTTTTAGCTGTGTTGTTCTGCATAATTCCTAACCTTGGAAGAGCAACACTTGAGCTGGATAGCGCTTCCTGCTGGCTTTGTTGCCTTGCACATTGCATGCATGCGTGTGTGTTTTTGTGTGTGTGTGTGTGTGTGTGTGTGCGTGTGTCACTTGGTTGACTAGCTGTTGTCACCCAGCCATTGTTATTTGAAGTATGAAAGTCACACCACACGCCAACAATAGCCAGCGAACCAATGGAAATTCAGTTCAGTTGGCATACTGTAAGGGTTAGTAGGCTGGTTGTGGGGGTGAGAACAAAGGGAAGGAGTGCTGACAGTTTGTCACAGGTTTCATTAGATGTCTCCTCACAGCAGGTCTACTGAGGATCTTAATACAACTCTCTCAAATTGTAATAAGAATCTGTATTGTATTATAGTAGCTATGCACTTGTACATATACTTGTCTTACACACACATACACACACAAACCTCCTACAATATTTCTTTATTTCTTTCTCTCTTTCTGTCTCTTCCACAGAGCAGTTTTAAGTTGATTAGCAATTTAAAGGACATCAAATGGTTACAGACCTCTGGGATGAAATTAGGCAGCACAGACTTTAAAAGTGAAAGTTTAGGAGATGTCTATGTCTTAGCCGGCGATTTTCAAACCATTTCACATTCAGGACCCCCATGTTGACTTTGAATATGCTGCGGAACCTGATTTGAAGTGATTTTGCTTAGGGACCGTGATAAAAAAAAAAGATACATATTTTGGTTGATGTTAAGTACTAAATTGTTAGATGTCATACTAGAACACTGAAAAATAGATTAAAAGTGGTGAGATTAAAAGATAATGTAAAATAATCACACACACACAAAAATCGCACAAAATTTCTACAACATTAAATTATAGTGAAATTAAACTATTCCTCAGTTTGGTAAGGACCTCCTGGAAGCCCCTCAAGGATCCCAGGACTCCTCTTTGAAAACCTCTATCTTAGGCTATTAGGTATATGACAAAAATAGCTTGTACATATGGACTTCTCAGGTGCATATATTAGATATTTACAGCAGTTTATACCTTATTTATATATAAAAAATGTCTTTTGCTTCATCTAAAAATGTATGATACATAGTCAAAAAGATGCCAGGCTGTATAAGACCTAAAGCATAAATGCAAAATCAAGGTTAGAATCTCTGCAGAGCACACTGTGATGAAAAGTCACATTCCTCTCAGTGTTTCCTTTCATCATATATGAGGTCTTTGCGTGCTTGTGTGTGTGTTTGCTTCTAGTCGTGCTGACATTCATTCGCGTTGATAAGCTGATACATGATAGTTTGTCTGCCCTTGCACGAACCCTTAGGAAGCTGATAATGGAAAAGTCATCACAGGCCACTGTGTGCATTAGAGCTATAAATAGGCATTTAAGAGAGTCCTTCACATAGTGCAAATGCTCCAGATGTGCCACCCTGAAGAGTCACATCAACACCACATGATGGTGGCTGATAAATACAAAGGTCATAAGTCTGGAATTTTGTGTGAAATTGTTTCCAAGACACCCATATATCAGTCTGAATTGTTGTGCCTAAATTAAAAAGCACATAACCAACACTGGTGAAAGCGTAAATGAGTAACATCAAAGATATACATGTCGTTTTTATTGCTCATTATGGGACACAACAGACTGGGCTCTAACTGCACTTCATTGTCAGTGCCACTTGGTGGCAGTCAACAATTGAAGTAGCTACCACTGT
>OMKZ01046810.1:13645-31768 GCA_900302535.1 Neoniphon sammara | reverse complement strand
AAGCACTTTGTAACCATGTGTTTTTAAAAAGTGCTATATAAATAAAATCTTACTTACTTACACACACACACACACACACACACACACACACACACACACACACACACACACACACACACACACACACTTCCCTGAGGGCTCAATAAGCAGGCTTGGCCAAATCAAATATTGATGCACATTCAGAAAATTAGAAAAAAGTGCAATTTTAAGACTCATGTGTGCAACTAAAACAAGGCATCTTATAAAGAAAGTGATGCAATATTATTAATAGGAACTACGACAACGAATAACAGATTACTGTCTACCAAAAACAGACAGGCCACTAACTTGAAAACAAACCCAGCAATAAATGGAGTGCTCTTATAAGACCAGCTCTACACAAACTGAGAGAAAGAGAAATGCACAAGAAAGCAGTCCATGTACATTTTCTTTTCATAGCCTTTGCTGGTTGTCAATAGCTAGACGTAAATTTGCCACATCATCTGATGTGCAGAGCAGTAATTATTCCCCCCCACCCTCTTCATAAAATCAAACAGAGATAATGAATCAGGCCCACTAGGACTGAACAAATTGCATATAATTAAATTGAAAATGGTTTTAAAAAATGAAATGGCTTATATTAGGAAGTGGCTGCTTACACAATTACTGATTATGTTGCACTGGAAATTAACTTATACACTATTTTGCGAAGCTAATGCAATCTTTACACAGCTGACCTAGGATGGAACTGGGATAGAATTAATTACAATCAGTTCCACAAGCGTTTCTTATCCACATTTTACCCATCCGCATTTATGATCACCTTTACACTTTGTGATTATTCTGTGATGTTGTTTCAAAACTTGAGTTCTTTAGATTTTGTTCCAGGCCCGGTAAGCTTTTCTGCTCTGTGGTGGGTGGAGTCAGAACCGGGTTATCTTAAAGGATGATTCCAGTATTTTTGAAGGTGGGCTCTATTTTCCCCTCTATGTGGATCTAAATGATTAATAGGAACTAAAAGTTTTGGAATCGGTCCAGTATTGAGTGAGAACGCTATAACCGACAACCAAGAAACACAGCTGCAACATAATCAGAACCTCCAACCTAGACCAAGATGGTGATACTGTCACTGAACTCATTGTCACAGATTATGCATTGACTCTTGCATACCCTGCAAAGCTATTAAACACTATCCTGTTCAAAAACCTTGCCTTAATTGCTGTACGTTAAAATCAAAAGTGATATCAACTAGCTAAATAGTCCTTGTAGCAATCCGTAAAAAATGATAACTGCCTCTATGGTGAAAAGGTAAAAAGACTTCTCAAGTAAAGTGACTCATTATATGTGGTAGGGCTTGAGTGCGATCATGTCATAAAAAGGGAAGGCGCAAGTCATCGTAGTGTAAAGACTCCACCTAATGATGCGAATAATAATATACTGTCAATTTGGTGTCATGAATGTACCTGTTTTTCTTCTAGTGATTCTGACCAGAACACTTTGGTCCTGACAGGAAAGGAGGTGAAAAAGACACTTTCACTGGACAAAGATGAGAAAAGCCGGTCCTGACAACATCTCACCTTGTGCTGTTAGATCCTGCTCAGAACAGCTTGACTGTCCTTTTTAACTTAAAACTGGAGTTTCGAAATGTTTTAAGAAATCTCTTTAAATTCCATTCCTTAAGAAGATGCTGGCTACTTGCTACAATGATAATTGTTATCATTTTCACTGATTATAGTTCTGCTTTTAATTATACCTTCAAACTAAATCTTGAAACTGCAGAGCCTTGGTATAGGGGATTCAATTTGTGAGTTGATTATTAGTTTTGGCCCTGCTGGGAAGCATAGGCTTATACGCAGTCACAGTGGGTCTGTCGTCTGGTCAGTCTGTCGGTCTGACAGTTAGGTCCATACCTCAAAATCTTTGTGTGAACCTCATGAAATTTGGTGACAAGATTTGTTTTGCCTAGAGGATGAAACTTGCCAATTTTGGTGACTCCATGACCTCCTCTCTAGCACCATCAGCAGGTGAAATTTTTGATCTTTCTCAAACAATGTCATTTGATCTGTTGGCACGTGGGGGTCCAAACGTCACCAGCATATCTTTATATCTATCTGGTAGATCATAAGAGATCAAATTATCTACATATCTATCTGGTAGATCATGATGAGTCCTCATCACTTAAAAGAGATTGTCATTGATTTCAGACATTTCAGACATATTTGTGGAATCCATGCAGAATTTGTTAGTAGTTTTAAATTCCTTGGCATTATACTTAATGATCTCAGTTGGCAGAAACACCAGTTTATCACCATTCTTTTTAAGAAATCTCATGTGACACATACTTTCTAAAAAATGTGCCACTGAAAGTGTTTGAACAGGTTCCGCTGTGGTATGGAATGTTCATCTTACTGCACAAGAGCACAGGTTGCTTGACAGAATTGTGCACTATGCATGCAAGGTGACTGCTATCGATCACTCAACCATAGAGGAAGTACACAGCTTGAGAATGCTTTCTCAGGCTGGAATATTAGAAATGATCCTCTCTGTCATAGTGCCTCAAGGCTTTTTGTCCCTCTACCATCAGGCAGATGCTATCGTTCAATTAAATGCTCAACAAGCTGCCTCAGGAGAAGTTTCCTTCCAAGCGGTGTTTGCAGTCTAAATAACAGAACTGTATGAGTCTGTGCTTGAATGTTTTGTGGGCTATAAAAAGAAGAAGAAGAAGAACATAGGACATCAGTGCTTTTTGGTTTTCTGAGTCTCATCATTCGCAAGAACACAAGATGCAGCTGCCAATTCTAGGGGTCTAAAAGAAAAGTAATCAAATGAGTTTTGTAACAAATTACTGTAAATTGACAACTGAAGTAAATCTTTAACTTCCCTTCCTTGCTTTGTCTTCATCTGTGAACTGAATTCAGTGAGATACAGCTTCACCTAGTATTCCTTGGATCACTGTACTTCACAAAGAGGAGATCCCTCATGGCAAAAAACATACAAACCAAAAACTATAGTGATCCCACGATAAATTTTTGAAGGTAATATAAGATTCAGTATAAGAGTCAATCTGTTTGTGCCAGTAACAATAAACAGACTGCATGGGGAACGCTGATTGCATTGCTAAACTTATGATACCTTTCATTTCAACAACTACTACCCCATAACTACTGCAAAGTTATGGGGTAGTTTCTGTGCTGTTTTTGACAAGGAACTGAACTGATGCATTTGAACAACTGTCTTTGGAAAACGCTAGGTTGTTAGCTAGCTACAGTAACTGTAGTATTTGATCAGCTAACATCATGTTTTGCTATGCCTGTTAGCTAAAAGTTTGTTTAGGTTAACTCAGCTGACTCTTGTCAAGCTACAACACTGTGTTTTGGAGCAGAGAAAGATAAGACCTTTTACACAGTAACCTACATTTGGAAACAAGTCTTAAAAGACTATTTTCACATATAGCATTGATAAATGCATCTATAAATACACTGTGGGAATCTTTTTTGAGAAACTATTACTGATCTGCTGTGAATAAAGAACTTCTTTAGCAAGAGAGTCTTAAGTTCAGAGTTTACGGCATGAATGAATTCAGGGAGGTAGTGAGAGAACTAGGATGAATACTGTAAGATTAGCCTGTGTGCTCATTCTTTCTCTGAACACACAGATACACAGAATGTATCAGTACTACCATAAATGGATGATAATCTATCAGTTATATTGTCTTTTTCTAGCATAAACCTTTTCCCAACTGGCCCTGTGCAGAAGCTGTCACAGTTTACTAAAGCAGGTGGACCCAAACGCAAGAGCCAGGACACAGGGACTGCGGGAAAATAACTATTTAATAACATAAAAAGCAAAAAACACAGGAGCGAGGCACGAGGAACACTGGAAGCAAGACAAGGCAGCAAGACAAAACGAACCAACAGAGAACAAAGTAAACTGACAGGTATATATACACTGGGACCTAATCACAGAACAAGACACTCCTGGAGTGGGGAGGCACTAAGAACAGGAGGGAAACACTGGGATAGGTTAACAAGGGACAACAAGGGGTGTGGCAGGCGAGAACACAAGAGCTGGGCTGACGAGACTAAGGGCAGGTGTGCAGGGGAACACAGGCTGGGAAGGGCTACAGGAAACCAGGAGGGCCAAACAGAGCAAGACAGAAAACCAAAACAAGGGATCCAGAATACAACAGTAAACTAACTAAAACCCCAAAATACACAAAGTCCAAAATAAACAGTCCCAAACCCAAGAACATGAGTCCAAAAGACAGAATCATGACAGAAGCTTGTTAAACTGCCTTGAGCCTGCTTGACCTCTGACTATTATGCATGAGACAATTCCCTGTTGGACCTCCATGGTTGTGCCAGCTGACATATGGCATAAAGACTTCAAGTCTTTATGCTAAGCTGAGATGAAATGCTACCCATTGGAGCCGAAGCAGTGGACATACAGAGGTGAAAATGGTATGGAACATCTCTCAGTCTGGGTAAGTCAGAAAAAGGGTATTTTGCCCAAAACGTTTGAGTATTCCTTTAACTTACTCTGTATAGCACCACAGACACACAATATTCCACTATGGTGCTATTACTGTGATTTTTCAACGGTGCAAGCTGTTAATATAATGTCCACTCAGTGCATTTCAGAGATAAAAATTTAGTTGTATCCCATCTTTTGAACATTACCTAACACACAGAGAAAGGGAGGGGCATCCAAAATTATGCTAGGTGAAGGCGATTGATAAAAAAAAAGAGACAGATTGGAAAGTCAGAGAAAGAGTCAAACCATTATGAGTATAATTATTATTCTGAGCGTTGTCAAGTCAAAGATATAGAGTAATTTTGGTATTCACTCTGAAGCGAACATCCACAAATGAAGCTGTAGAGTAGATGGGAGCTAAATACACACAGAGGGAGTGAGAGAAAGAAAGCACGATTGAGATTTTATTTATTTTAAGAGGGTAGGGTAGAGCGAAAATGAGTCAGAGAAAGAGACAGCGATAAGTGGGTTTCTATTCCAAACTACCTCGTCTTTAGAGTGTGTCGCAGGTACCAAGAGAGAGCTCCATTCATTTCACTGTCATGGAAGCTCGCTGCCATGATGAATAACAAACAATATTGCCAAAGTTGTGAAAAGTCAGATTAAAACCATGAAGGGATATGAGGTTAGCTAATGTGGTATAACAAAACAGAATACCTTGATAATATTTGATTAGAAATGATTATGGATTGAAACAACATTTAGCATTTATCTATAATCTTACTCTCCCTCAGTCTGCACATGGGTTGACAAGTTTGCTTGTTCATGAATGCTTGTTGTCCAGTCTGTGGAACGCTGTTTTGGTGTCAGTATGGTGGCATCAACAAAACTCTGGCATCCCTGCAAGTCACAGATAGCATGCTAACAGAAGCCGAGCTGCTAGTACTTATTCTGAGTTTCAATAAAATGTATATGTAACCGGCAGGGAAATTTTGCCAGTGCCAGACCCAGCCTCGTAAGCCTGCCTCCTCCCTGCTACTCTAACCAATGCCGTGAGCTTCCACATCGTTAACCCGGAAATAAATACCTGTCGATTACGCTCAGATTCCTCTCTCTTCCGCTGTTGAATGGCGTCTCCCTCTCCACTGCAGCAGGTGTTTGCTTCCCTGGTCGAGGTATGTGATGTTAGCTAACATTTAACATATACTCATTGTGGTGTTTGAACATGCATTAAGCCGGTAAATGTATGCCAGATTGCGTCCTGGTGCTGTGCCTCCTCGGGTGTCCCTTTGAGACGGCTGGCTTTGGTCCCGGCGTGATTCCCCGCTTGGTTTGAGCCCACCCCCATGACATCTGAGTGGGACTTGTACAGCCAAGGTACCTTTCTTTTATTTTACCAAATGATAAAATGTTTATGTGCAATACAGTTATCTGGTGTTAATTTGTGTTTTTATGTCCTTCCAGAATAAATTGCCACTGCTGTTTTGCCTAGTTGGATTTTTAACATTTTAACTCAGTCGAACTCTTGTTTTTAATTCGTTCTTGCCCTTTGTGTTTTAGCTTAACGGCCGGTGTAAGTTTGTGGACACAGGGTCCATTCGCACCGTAGGCCATAACCCATCCACTCCAGCAGAGAGGCCCTTTTATAAGTGGATTTTGTATTTGTGTGCTGTGTACCTGCATGCATTTAAGGATGTTGGTGTGGTATTTTCCTTTGTATTTATCCAGTTAGCACTGAAGTTAATTCCACTTATTACCCTGCCTTCCTGCCTGTATCCACTGGGTGGCGCCTTTTAGGTCGAGTGGGAATTTGCATTTTAATGTGTCCCTTTACAGGCTTATTGAGGGCAAGTGTTAATTGTTTTTAAGGTTCTGGTGCCTGGATCATTTTAACTGTATTATAGCAAACTGTTACTGAACTTGGTTTTATTTATTGTTTTATGTAAATAAATGGTATTTTATAACGTTTGGAAACCACGTCTCTGAGTCCATTTGTGGCTTGCCTGTGTAGATTGAAATCCCTTTTTCTTGGTAATCTCAAACACTCAGTGACTAACTTAGCAAGTGTATTCTTTGGGTGAAAGTCCCAAGATGGCGTTGTCGATCCATTTTTATTATATTGTGCTAGGTCTTTTACCCACCTGGTTACATATAATACATGTCTTGTCACTGACATATCTTTTCACTTTCTCTTATTATACAAATGCCCAGCCACAGACTAATGAAACTTAAGACTTTTTTTTCACAGCAGCCATTTTAACCTGAAGTAGTATTAGTGTCAACACAGGCATTACTAATGACATTAATCAAGGTTCAGTTCCATGGTCTAACAGAATCAGGGTCCTGTTATTGTTCATGCTGGCTCACTAAAAGACTCTGCTACTCTTAAATGGAACAGAACTTTCATTAATGTCATTAGTAACACCTGTGCTTACCTGCTAGTTCATGTCATAATGGTTGCTGTGAAAAAGGTCTATTCAGATCACAAAATGCTATCAGGCAAGGAATCATGTCACATCAAAATGACAATACAATGACAGCTAATGAGCTAACCTAAGATCCTAGCAATTGTTTTAGTACAGTTTTAGAAAATGTCAGAGCTATTCTGCACCTTTATGTATATTTCCGCATGCATATATAGATGAAGCTGTCCAAAATCAAGGCAGGAAAATATAACATGTAGTTTAGCCATTGTTTGCCAGTTAGCATTTTAGCAGTTGAAGACAAGTTGATTTTAATTATCATGGATTTGTTTCTCAAAAAATAATAGGCCTAACAAAAAAGACTAGACCAAAATTTATTATTTAGTGATAATTAAGGAAAATTCACTATTATCTTTTATTGTATTTTTTATTTAATTTATTTTTTAGCCATTGGAACTGTTGACCATGTCTGACCACCATGCCAGTAAAGCTTCTTCAAATTGGATTGAAAATGATGGCATAGGAGGTCACCGTGGTATTCATTATTATTGTTATTATTGTTAATTCTGAAAGTGAACAAGTGCCACAGAGTAAGTGCAACAGAGTAATAAGTAGTTTCCATTTCCAGAGTCAACATCCTGTGTTATCCAGTAGTCAGAACCTATTATCTCTCCACCTCCTCTCATGGCTGTTGGAACAGGATGCTTAAAGTGGGATTAGGGCCCTGTCTCACACTGTTTCTCACCTGTTTTAGTCTATGGGCAAAATAAAAACAGTAAGATAACAAAATTTAAATGTGTAGGTGAGGTCCATTTATTGAGACTGTGGGGATACACAATGAAAACTTTCACTGATAGAGTGGGATTAAATGTAATGTTTAGGAGGGACTGTGAAGATCTCCCCATCCCACTTAGAGCTATCGTCAACCTTTTGAGTTCTTGACCCTCCGCCCCCAAAACAAAGCAAAATCCACTTGTGACTTCCTCCTGTAGGCGTAAATATGCAGAGCGCTGAACTTTGTCACCAAATGATGGGTTTCACTTTTCCTTTCAGGCTAATTTACTTGAGTAATTATGGGAAGAAGACACATCAGGGTGTAAATATTCATTATTTCACAGGAAAATTTTACATAATGAATTTGTCCTTTTATTCCATTAATGCTTCAGATAAAAAAATAGCGCGTTACATTCTTGAAGTTGTGAATGTCCTACACACTAGAACTAATAACTTCGCTGCCACTGTCAGAATACTAAAACAAGGATGACAGCTGTCACCACACTGCCAAGTGAATCTATCCAGGACTGGACTTTGGCACCTATCTTAAAGGACCATACCAGTGGTTTTGAATGCTTGGACCATTTAGGTGCAACTTACTCACATTTTACATTGCAGCAAACCATTTTGCAAATCATGTCGGAGTACTAAAGATTGAACATATAATCAAAGTTGTCACCATTCATAAACTGCAGAATTGATAATTCGCTGTGTAAAGCAAACTTTTCCACAGGGACTATTTTCTGGTGAATTTATGACCACAAAGCTATCAAATTCACAATATCATCATATTATTAATATCTTCACGGTATTCTTGTCTGACAGCAACTCGTGAATTTGATGCTTAGTCAGTTAAACATGACTGTAGCCTGAGTGCACCACCAGGAAAGCTTTCAGTTTCGTTCAAATCACTCCACCTACTTGCAAGTCCTCAAAACGTGACATTGTGGCTTCTTTGAGGAAAACTAACAAGGACGTCTGTATTTCGGTGATGGAGTACTGGAGTTTGAAGTCTCTGGAAATTAATTTTCATATTGTACTAGAAAGAAAGGAATTCAATGGCCTGATAAAAGGTAGGAAGAATGATATCAATGCTTGCTTTGGGAGACGATTAGCAGAAAGTATATACATGTTGTGGATATTGGGCGAACTATTGAAAATCACTGGTATGGTCCTTTAAGCCTACACTGGACAATAGGAATGTTTAGTTTGCTTTGTGGGGACAGTAGAAATAGACAAGTAGATCAAGGACAGGAGAAATATAAATGTACATGTATGAGAGGGTGAAAACAACTCGAAGGGGCTCTGGAAACAATTACAATGCACTTAAATTATAATAATACAAATCATTTAAGCCCAGAACAACAAAAATAGAAGTTTGTAACTCAGTTTTTTTTTTTTTTTGTTTTTATGAAATTGTCTACTTGCAATGTGTCCTTGTTTGAGTATACTTTTGTTTAGTTTAATTCTTCATCCATTTTTTTTTCCAGTTCCTTTTAGGATTTGTACTGATGCCCTTCTGCTCCAGGTGCAACAAATATGCTTGGATCACATCAAATGCAGCAAGATTATCCAATAGAGATCGTTTTCAACAGGCACACAATGCTGTATTAAGAATGACAGGGGAAATTTAATGTCATATTAGCTTCTGAGGCAGGGAAACAGTTACACTATTTAAGGAGTGCCAGTTGCTGGAGAAAATTACCATAGGGACATTTGGCATTAGCAATTACGTTGTTCATTTACTAGTTTGGCATTGAGTTGACATGCTTATCCAGACAGACTTATAATGACTGCAATAATAGAACAGACTGCAACAGGGTGGCAGGTTGGCCTGGGGTTTGATTACAGCCACAGTTGTTTTTCTTTCTTCCAAATCGTAGAGGAAGACTTTGTTGCATTCTTTGTGTTGGTCTCATTTAGTTTCACGCTGCCCAATTACAAGCAAGCCGTGGCTTGTAAACAAAAGTCACATGGGCTCATCAAGCAGCATGTTTATTGGACGGAGTTTTGGTAATACTACAAGATTAGAAATTTGATTTGATTTTCCAGGTGTCTCTGTGAGGTTATTTGGTGCTTTCGGGGTTCGGGATAGCATTGTCCTCAAATAGCTGATTGAACCAAACTAAGGAAGGAAACACTCCAGTTTTCCAACAAAGTGCTCCAAACAATCACTGATTAGACTCACCATCCTTCAACTGGGTTGTCACAATTATCCTCCCTGCTGAAGTGTCCTTAAGCAAGACACTGAATGCCAGCTCCAGCTGCTCTGTGTTTGAGTCAGCAAGGGTGGGAAAAGAAAGAACGTCCCTAGTGGAATCAATAAGGGATCACACCGTTAAAACTGTATTACACGCTTGTAATATAATTACAAGTTTAAATCCTTACATCTCCAAGGCCCTCCTTAGTGAGGAGTCCAAAGGTCAAAGCCATGATAGCATGGCAAGAGAGCAATAAATATTCCTGTTTCCCAAGTGTGTCGGCAGGGTCCTTCTTTTATTGTGGAATTAGAGTGGATCTGGAGGGAACGATAAAAAACCAAGTGGCAGAAATATAAAAGGGAGGGTAAAATGTCCCGTTCATCACTCATGGTCCAGTAGAATCAGGCCTATATTTGTGGTGACTTCATTTCTTCATTCAAAGTCATATTGACTATAAATATGTATAATGGTTTGACTTACGGAGAAAGTTATTATAGATTGTATCACAGTGGGTGAGAAGACTATTTATAAGGATTTGACTCCCAGTGAAAGTCACATAGACTATACATAACTCCAGTTGATGCATGGGTGCCATTAGCCAGATGCCTCTAAACAGCTGTTTGGATGAATGCCCGACTCTGGCATTTGTTATTTACAATAGAGGGGGACCTCTTTAGGAGAACAGCATGAACCTTGAGGTCTGTGTACGCAATAATCCAGCTCTAACCATCACAGAAGTCCCACGTACATGCATTTATTCTGCATTAGCACTGCAATGGCCTCCAGGTGTTGTTGCAAATCATTTACCTTCACTGGCACCTGGAGTGTGGAGGAATTCTTCACCATATGCCATTGCGGATGGACGCACCTGATCAAACGCATCCAGATGTGTCCAGATTCTGTTCTGATACCATGGCGTCCTCCTTGAGCAAGATATGTCAGAAATAAATACTCAAAAGTTGCGATGTGGGTTGTTTCCAATAAGAATGGACAGTGTGCAGTGTCTGCACTGTAATATAGGTGAAAATACTCAGCGGTCCCCATCTGCAGGGTGGCCTGGGTTAAAGTATGACTCCCAGCCTGAATTATTGTCCTTCCCCTTCTAATAGACTTGTTCCTTTGAGAGCTGTGTGCTCATTGCCTGGTTAGATCCTTTTCCCTACATTACAAACAGGCTTATTAGGATTCAGCCATTTACCTTGGGAGAGTCTGAGTAAGTGTGAAAGGTACTTATGTGCCTATAGAGGAATAATGGTCGGGTGACTGTCCCTGTTACTTCTCTTCCCACAGCACTGCTGCTGCTTTTTTATCCGACCGGCTGAAGTGAACTGCATTTACCTGCCATCCCAGATGAAAATAAGTCCTTAATTGGATGACTAGAAAGAAAACCAGCCACATAATAGCGCTTCCTAGACCAACACCTTGGGCAAGTTTTTTTCCAGAAAATATTGAAATGGGGAAAAAAAAGTTTGTGTCAGACACTGCTGAAACATTTTTCCAACTCTAAGCTTTACGTTTTGTAGCGCTCCCCTCAGTAATCTTATTAGTGCGGGAGGGCTTTTGGGTTCTTTTAATATCTAATTTATACACTGATTAACTCAGTTTTAATATTATCTTGGATCTCTTTTTAACTGAAAACACACAACAGTATTTTAAACTCACTAAACTATGAATTTACCTTTTTAAGCAGTTTTTAAACCCAAAGAATCATGAAATCAACCTTTATTACCTTTTAAAGATTTTAACCAAATACACCCTCTATCTAATAGAAAACAGAATAATGAATTCACACACTCCCGAGTTTAGAAAAATAATTATCCACTATTTAGTGAATGAATAGTGCAAATGAGTAGTGCAACATGAAACAATGCAAATAACAAAGAGACAGCAAATGTCTTTTTAAACTTTCAATTGGAATTTCCCTCTTCTTTCAGGAAAATGCAAAATTGCACAATACCTCTATTGCATAAATGCCAAAAATAGCTTTTCCCAAAATAGAATTAGAAAAAAAAACACAATATTAATTCTCCAAGTCACTTAAGGATTCAATAGTAATCTGCGGGCCCACACACACGCACACACCTAAAGCAGTCCCCTAAAGCCGGCAAACTCACTTATTTATTTAACCAAATAAAAGTTGCAGGCCTGGTTCGATGCTAGCTTATGTTGTGGCCCAAAACAAACTGGCCGCTTCACTCCTCAGTGAGCTAAAATAAAACGTGTGTTACCTCAATGTCACTGGTTACTCCAACAGTCACAGGTGCAGGTATGGTCCATAGCAATGTCTCTCAGCACAGACACTGTCTTCCCCTACGTGCCCGAAGTAGATAGTAGATAGTAGATAGTTGCTCTCAGCTCAAACGTGGTTGTCCTCTTTTGTCTTCTTTGTGGAAAACAACAGACTCCCGCATACACAGTTCAACTGGAGAAGTTAAACTTAGTCTAGAAAACGTCTGTTCACTATTAATGCACTGACTCTAGGCTTCCTTAGCTTTAGCAATAGCGTTAGCGTTAGCGATAGCGTTAGCACAAACTCGACAGTCTCTGAAATCCTTGTAAACATTCAGCCGTTTTTCACAACGTGCAGCTTTCACTCCCGACACTGACTGTCGTGCGAACAATCACAGGGTAACTCTACACACTGGTTTGTGCACTGCAAACTTATAAAAACGATACAGATAATCTCTGAATCACTTTTTTTCGTTCACCCTCTCTTCTGTCGGACCGTATGTTCTTCCAAAAAATGTCCGTGCAGAAACACACCGCTACGTTGCTCTGCGGAACATTAGAATTAACCCCATAAATGCTGGTCTTGACCGTAGTTTCCAGTAACATATTACTTTTTAATAAACAAATGAAAACAAAACTAAACTCTCATTCTTAATAAACTAATATTGCTGTACCATGAATTAAACACTGTGCTTTTTAAACAAACAAAAACGCATCACATGCTTTTTAAATGCTTTTAGATCCTTTTAAACTAAACCATATTTAAATGATTTTAATACTATTTAAAGCATAACTTATTTATTTATGACATATTTTTAACTGGGTTACATTTGTCTGATTCCCAACAAGGAAGAAATAGCTAACCTGTCCTTGTGCTTCATGTAGATTTTCCAATCCTGAGTCTGGGAAAGTTCAAAATGGCTGTTGTGGGAATAATGTTCAATGTGCTGAAAGTTAAATTTTGTAAAGTATGCAGGGTGAGAAGTTAACAACATCCAATATATGTTGGTAACTTTAATCTGTGGCTTCTAAATTTGTCTGCTCGGTCTATGACATGACGTGGCCCCTCTCTATAGTTTAACATAAAGCAAAACAGGTAAAACAGTACAAGTGGCTGCTGGATTCTGGGATGCACCATCTACTGTACAAGTTTCTGTGTTCATACAGGTTTATCAAAAAAAGTTCAAAGCACAATTTAAACTCCATATACTATAAAACATACTTAATAGCATTTATGCCAAAAATGGGAAGTTTTTTCAAAGAAATGACTGCTTGGGGCGAAGCGCAAAACAAATTATTTGCCATTAAGCAACACTTCAGGGAATCCATTTATTAGTCTCCACCTGAAACCTAAGCCACCTTTGTCTGCCTCCTGGCAACTATCAACCACTGCCAGCATCATACGACCATGAGATTAAAAGAATAAATCAGAGATCTAAAGTGGAAATCCCTACTTTATTTTTTTATCCTGCATTGGTACTGCAGACTTAAATAAAATTAACCCAAATAAATCTATATCATACACTTGCTGTTCTCTACTAAACCATTTCTACTTGTTGCTGATTTTTCCAAATAGTTCCTCTTAGAGACGGAGCATAAGTGCTGCAGTTGTTCCACACAAACCACAACAAGTTGTTTTCGGTACCTGGCTCCAACACAAAACCGAGTATTTTCCATCTTTGGAGCTCTCTCAAGATTGTGAGATTAATAAAGTTAAATTAAGTTCAACGCCTCAGGGATTCCAGTCATTAACCTCCTCCTGAAACCTGAGCCGCCTTCATTGGGAACAAAAGATTAAAAGAATAAATCAAGAGATCTAGCTAATGGCAAGAGGGTATTCTGCTAAAGCTCTCACCACGCTGAGGTGAACATCGGACAAATGGACGGATAAAGAGGTGGAAAACACGAAGGAGAGGGAGAGAAGGGGAAATAGAGGAGAACAGGGAGGGCGAGATAGAAAAGCTGATAGAGAGGATGAGAGGGGGACGGAGAGGGAAAAACAGCAATTTTCAGCTCCGTTTGAGGCCTGCGGGTTTTGACCTGAGGAACTGTTTTGTCTTTTCATTTCTTAAAAATGAGACTGGGCAGCCCCTTCACCTTTAAGTATTTTTATTCTTTATTTAGACAGTGGAAAACTAAGATAAAATGATATAGTCACACTGAAATCACATTTTTTTTTACATATTGTTAGCATATTTTTCAAGTCCTCATTTTCACCCATTAAAAAAAAATCCCATTACATTTACTTCCTGGAAAACAGTGGATGTTTAATGGTGACCTCAAGCTGCACCAGTCTGCGTAAATAAAAAAACTACAAACAATAAAACATGAGGGTTTTGAAAAGCCCCGCCCCTCCCATCAAACAAAACTGTCCTAACTGATCTCCCATTGGTTTACACTTTTAAACGATGCCTCTCTGTGTTCTGTCCTCTTTCAACAGGGAACACATCAAATTAAGGAAATAATGACAAAAATTTCTGTGTCCCTAAGATTTTATGATATTCATGACTTTTATGTCCCTAATACTAAGAGTGACAAATGAGGCTGAGGATGTCCTAAAGGGGCCACCGTACCAGGGATTAATTTTAAGTCTTTAGACAGTTGTCTTGACAAACTGGTTTTATGGGCCTCCCTGTACAAGGTCTACATGCTTTTCTTTTCCCGCAACCACAATCACACACACACACACACACACACACACACACACACACACACAGCCCTCACTGCCCCCCCTGGAACATCTGCTTCTCATTTTGGTCGCATGTTGTATCAGACACTGGGGAGAGAGCAGAGTTTCCTACAGGCTGGACATCCAGATCAGCAGATAGGATCCACAATCAGACGGACATCGTGGGATCAGCGGCTCACAACGCCACAACACCCTCGCTGCCACTTCCTCTGAGCCGTGGAGAGAGAGAGAGAGAGAGGAGGGGCGGGCTTGTGTTGTCAAAGTCCAGAGGAAACGAAGCGGGGAAAGGTTGCACTAGATGCCAGACCCAACACTTACTAATGCAGTTTTAATGCTGGTCAAAGTGCAAATTAATGAATTCATTAACTTGGTTGTAATTTTTTGATTTGGTCCTATTTGGGGTTTTATGTTTCACTGTTTCAATTAAGTAACGGTTCAAACTGTGGAAGCAGACCATAAGTCACTGGTGTTTGCTGGCCCCTCGCCACCGAGACAAAGGCTGCTCAGCATCCACTCTCCAATAAGTGAGATGTTTATTGTCCCGCAGCACTGACCGTAATGTATCTGCAGGGGGCTGATTGATCAATACCAGTGACTCAGTTGATGACTTCACCGAGTGCCGAGACTTCTTTCCAAACTCACTTTCCAGCCTGTTTTGGAACCAAACCCACCCACACACTGCAGTTTCAAGAGACTATCTCTGGAGTCTGGACCGGCTCTTTGATCTTGTTGGCTATTTACGCAGATGATGATGCGGCTGTGCCCTCAAACTTATGGTGGCGTCTGACGGTGATTTGATATGACTAATTTGAACTAAACATAATCTATGTATTGCTTGAGCACTGCCTCATTAGATCCACAGTCGTCGTCACTTCTTGCTTCAGTTGTTGTGTGACTTACAGTAAGCTGTGCAACATGCAACCGATTTAAAAGCGATTAGTATTAGCAAGTATCAGAGAGCAGACATTGCTTTGCCATTGGTGAAGTACAAATCTGATAGTGTTTAGTATGTTGGAACAAGTTAGGAGGCTTTTCACTTCCAAAGCAGGAGAAGAAACGCCAGTCAATGTACCTGTTTGAATTTACATCTCTGTAGTGTAAGCTTGGCAGTTGGCGGCGACGAAGGAGGTTGAAGGGCAATGCAATGCTTATTTGAATGGCAGGTGCGGAGAGTTGCGGATTTTAAACACAAGAAACAATCAAAAACAACACTGAGAATTCACTCTGCCTGGATCACACGGTCAGCACCCGCCGGGCTACCAAAATGTCAGCGAAGTGGCGGGAAGAAACAACAAGAACAAGGAAGTGAGGAGACAGAAATTGACTTCAGGTGACAAGATGTTTTTCAAATGCAGAAACAAGACAAAAAGCTGCAGAAAGGGAATGCACACGCATCATATTTGGCCTCCTGTCGTCAGTAAATCAAATCGTGGTGCAGGATTCCTCCGTCACAGCAAACAACATTAGCGATGGAGGATGTTGATATACAGTATGCATCATGTGTCACGTAGCAAGTGACGTCAAGGATAGTTTGAAAAGTGTTTTGAGTGGCAGCCAGACTGAGCTGCATCTGCAGAAATCGGATTTGAATCGCATTTCAAACCACACGCTTAAATCTGATTTGCAAGAGTCTGTTTCCTTTTTTTCTTTTTTTTTCTGTTCAGATTGGACATGCCAAAAATCAGATTTGGCCTGGCAGTCTGAACAATGCCTCAGTGCACAGACTGTGGAGGCAGGAGTGTGTCTGGGCTTCAGATACTGAGTGGGCTGTGTGTGTCCTCTGAGGCTCACTTAACACTGTACAACACTCACAACATCCGAGATATTAAAGTTGCTGTTTCTTAATTCAAAATTGACTGTAACTTTCACTAAACCACACACTGGATGTTGCCAGCAGCTTTGAGACATGACAAATACAAAAGCTCTGTCAGAGTTTTAATGGGAACTTGGGCCGGTCGTCACATTTTGATTGTCGAATGGCAGCAGGGCGGCCTGGAGGGTGAAGAAGCCGCCCAGGCCACCAGAGTTCAAGGGGAAAGAGAAAAGACTCTTTTTCCTACATGGATCAGTTGCTTCACATTAGCTAATTAAGATCAAATCAAAGATGTTTAAATGAACCCTGTTTCATTCCAAATCAAGTTATCCACATTTTGAAGAAAGAGATGCCTACTACAATAAATTTGATGCTTGTGCTAATGTGTTGGCTCATTTAACTGGCTGTGAAATAGCAACACATTTCAGGATGGAGCCTTTTTTTTTTAATTTGGAGTGATGGAGTTTTAAGTAACCTTTTTATTTTCTCCAAATGGTTCTGTTGACTTCAGAAATGACACCCATCAGTTTCAATTTTTTTATTCTGCTCTTAATTTGTGTTTTGGGCATGTTTCACAGGGTGCGCCCTCATTATAATCACACAATTTTTTTCCCATTTTCAAAAATTTGATCACAAGCTGAACTCCCCTCCCAAACCTCACCCTGCTGCTGGATTTTAACCAGAGCTCAGAGCAGAACAGCGAGACTAAACGGATGAGAGTGAAAAGTTGCCAGTGCGTTGCTAATGTGTGTGATTTATTTACATGAGAGTGCAATTAAGCGTCAGACTGTGTTCGTCGGTCTTTTCTCACTTTGGCTCAAAGCGGCGCTAAGTTGCGTCCTGGGTCAGATCTTTCACTGCTGGACCTCCACTTTGTTATATTTACTGTGCAGCGCTGGCTGCAGGCCACCACATTCCCTCCTTACACCTCAACATTCGACTCCACAAGCTACTGTGTGTGTGTGTGTGTGTGTGTGTGTGTGTGTGTGCGCGCGCCCGTGCCCTCTCCATATTCACACATCACAGGAGTGCCAAACATTAACCGCTGAAGTTTTATAGCATTTCCACTGCAGAGTTATTCCTGTTTGCCGTCCGCTGCCCTTCACCTCCCATTGTGGCTGCAGAGTGTGAAGTGACATGACCGCAGCCATGTGTGTGTGTGTGTGCACGCGCATGCATGTGCATACTTTGGATATCTCTGTGTGTGTATGTGTGTGAACATTTGCGTATATGCAAGTATAAGAACATGTATGTGTCTGTTGTATATGAGTACATAAATAAATATATCTGTGCATGTGACTGTGTTTATATGTGTCCATTCACATTTATGCCTGACGATGTGTGCATATATGTGTGTTTGCATACACGTGTATTACACATGTGAATGCCTTGGGTATATATGTGTATGTGTGTGTATGAGCGTGCGTGAACACATTTGCATATATGCAAGTTTGTGCATTTGCATTTATGTCTGTGCATATTCGTGTGCAAGTGTGTTACATGTGTGCATGCCTTTGTGCACATTTATACCTAATGGTTTGT
>OMKZ01046807.1:10630-20682 GCA_900302535.1 Neoniphon sammara | reverse complement strand
AAAGAGACAAAGAGCTTTTATGGGAAATGTAGTCTTAATTTTGATAAAGACTAGCACAAAAAAAACGGACTGTCCATCAGGGTCTCATCTGTTTGCAAAAAAAAAATTCCAAGGTCTCACAATCTCACAATCTCACAACACGCTGATGCTTAAAAATGCTGCACACAGCTCCTCTAATTGTCACTGTCTCTGCACCAAGGTCGCCGAGACAAACTCCGGCACAGTCTTTGTACTTGCTAAATAATGGCGTTGTGATCGCTTGCTAAGTGTATTCAGTGACTGGCAGATGACGCCTTGTGACTGACGATGGCGTGAAACGCTGTGATGTCGGCCACAGAAAGAAAATCACTGATGGCACCAGCGGTCGACCTGGATGATTATTACTTTAAGACTGAACTTTAACAGTAAGCAATGTTGCAAGTGAATGAACACGACGGTTGAGATGTTGATAGGGGGAAGCACACTTGCAAGACAGCTGCCGTGCTGTAGTAAATTTTCCCTTTTCGTGTGATAAACAACTATCCCACTTCCTCAAAAACACACCGAGTCTCGAGACCATAAAACACCCCCCTCTGACATTTCGAGTTTTTCGAAACCCCGACTCGCTCTTTCTTCAAAAACAAAGGCTCTCTTTCGCTCGAGGAGACAGAGAGATTCAGAGGGGCCTCTGCATAATCAAAAGCGTGAATTTCTCCTCCATCACTCACTCTCCCTCTCTTTACTGTCTGCACCCGCCAGTGCCTCAAAGGGGGGTCCGCTGGAGCCTCCGCCCAGTTAAACTTTAATGCGACTGACAGTATAATCGGCGCCCATTTCATCCTTCATTTTCATGGCATTGTTTCAGCCTCTGTTCCCCCCCTACAAAGAAGAGAGGGAGAGAACGGGCCCCTATTCTCCCGCCGCCTGCCTGCTTGTTGAAGCTGATAAAGGTGAATAATGTGCAGACGGAGCCTGGGTATTAATCCCCATTAAAATGCAGCTGGCTCTCTGAGCTCTCCGCGGGGTAATATTAACTTAAAGCTTCATTCTGTCCTTTTGAGTTTGAAAATTAAGTTCCTGTTTCCAACCCTCCAACCCCTCCTCCCAATCTGAAAGAGAGAGAGAGAGAGAGAGAGAGGGAAAAAAAAAAACGGCGGCTGTGACTGAAATAATGTGGAGATGAGAGGGCGATATGATCAACGGCCGTCGCTGTGCTGAATATTTGGAGTGGAGTTTTCGAATAACAAGATCATTGTCGCCGTCCTATTAGGCATTCCTACAACGCTCGTAACCGTCTTTTTAGGACCTCGTAAACAGTCGGCTGCCTGTGCCAACGATGGCTTTGATAGGTCAGTGGATGCTTGTTAAGTGGCGTTGGCGTCGCTCTCCTCCCACTGCCAGCTGCTTAGAAAGAGGAAGGCTGCAGGCCGACTGTGACTGAATGCTGAATGTCAGTGAGAAGAGCGACATGTATCATCTACTCTGTGTCTCTGCAGCGAGGACGCGTTCACACAAAGCACGCTCTGAGGGATTTTTTCAAATTACTTTAGTTTTTTTTATTATTGAGCAGTATTGTTAAAATAAAAGTACTATGTTATTTTGTAAATCTTCATATCTTACTGGTAAATTTTCACACAACTTCCATAATCCTCTTAGACTTCGATTTCAAAAATTTCACAAGATGGGAGAACTTCTGGTTTATTCATCAAATGGTGTGTATGAACTGCTGTGATATAATGAAGTACGACATATCTAGCTTCAACTTTGCTGCTAATAACAGCACAGTTTAAAATAAATCACTTCTGTATATGCATTGCTTCTGCGTAACAAATATGCAATTTTTTTGAAATCTTTATCTTTCCATAGGTGGGTTCGCTGAGCACACATGCTCTCAAACACACACACACACACACACACACACACTTATACACATTGACACCTGGGAGCTGCTCAGTCTTGGCCACTGAGCCACTCCACAGAAGCAGCTGGGAGTTAAATGCCTTGCTCAAGGGCACTTCAGCCGTAGTTATTCACTGCCAGATTTTTCCTGCATGTCTGAAGGATCGAACCGGCAACGTTCTCTAACCTTTAGGCCACCAGCTGCTGCATATAAACGTTTTCTGATGTTAACTGTAGCGTGATGTCACTGTATTCTCCACAGAGGAGATGAAGCCATCTGAGTAACAAAGGAGCCGGAGAGCTGAGATCACATCGCAAGAAACTGATAATTAGTGTCTGGATGTCATCATCAGAAATGAGCCATGGGACGGGACACATTCTGTACTTGTTAATGTTTCCTCTCCATGTCGACACTGATCAGCAGGATTTCCTTGTTAGGGAAGATGAAGACGAACTTGATCAAATTGTTCAAACTTTATTTAACCAGGGATAACCAAATGATTGCATGCACCTACTTGGTTTCACATTTTTCTCTGACCCGGTGTTGAGGCGTGTTGTTTTTTCAGACTGTTTCAAACTTGACAGAAGTGTGGAGATTCTCCTTCACTTTCCAGATTTTCCAAGTCAGTCTGCGATCTGAACCGTCAACCTTCCAGTCACAAGCCTGCTTCTTTCTATAACTTGCGAAGACGCCGGTGTAATTTATAACAGAGCAGCGATAAGCTCTCTTGCCTGCACTTTGTTTGTCGTGTATGTCAACCGATGCGTTATGAAAGATGGCTGATGAAAGACAGAGGTTGCACATTGATGATCATCGATTTTGTTCTCGGCTCTTCTCAACAACAAGGACAAACAATGTTTTTTTAATGTGGTTCGGGCGGGGTGAGTCCCCCACCCCTGCCCCCTGTCCATCATCCCCGCGCCGCCCGCCTCACTCAGAGCAACACACAATATACAAGGTAATCCTCATTGATCAAAACAGGAGTATGAGGAGAACGTGAATGGTGGAGAGAAGAGGAGAAACAAGGAGGCAATTTACGGGACAGAGATGGGGAGATGTTTGGAGAGAGAATAAAGCCGGGGGCACACTGCCTGACTTTAGGCCCAATCTATCTGTCCCAAGCAAGTTCTTCACATTTTAGGCACAACCACGATGTTGGAGCCAACTTGGCCTCCATCAGCCTGATCCGGCCTTTGGAAAAACTCCAGATTGTCTGAGGCAGCTCAAACATGTTTGATTTTGTCATCACAAATATCGGCAATGCACTCTGAATGTCAGATATGTGCAGGCAACAACAGCCACTGAGAGCTCCTCATCAGCAGTATGAACATCAAACAATATACAGTCCGGCTATTCGTTTAGACCGGCTTCATTATTTACTTCCAGCTCTCTCTGCAGAACATGCAGAACATGCACCTCCCCAACCGCTGTCTCCTCCAAAATCAGCATCTAGCCTACTTTTCTCTTTTTCAGCAAAAAACTTGAAGTGGTGCAAGCTGCTCTCTCTTCTCCAGGCCCCAAAATGTTACGTTTTCAATTTGGTTTTTTTTAGTGGGAAGGCAGGGTATGGAGATCCCTCACAGCCAAAAGGTAAGGAGTCTTTCGGCGTGTGACCCGTCGCCAGACAAGACATTACAACCAAGGTTCAACACGAGTCGTACAAAGACAATAAAGTTGTTTGCACACGGCTAAGAGAAATGAGGAAAGGTGTAGCTGAGAGGTGCTGCTTTGCTCTGTATTTTCTTGTGCATGCAGGGACTTTGTGTGTGTCTATCTAGGGCGGATATGAATAAGAGTGTGTGTGTGTGTGTATTTGGATGGTGTGTGTATATGCATGAAGCCCAGACAGAAGTACTCACTCCTTCATTATCCTGCATTGCTGATACACCAAGAGGCAGTGCAGGGGCGAATAAACAACTAAACAGATAATCAAATGAGCAAACAGGCGGCTGTGTGCTGAGTGCGTCACGTGAGCCTCACCTTGTGCCAGCCTCTCCAGCCTCTTGCCATGCTCAGGTGGGATGGCATACCTGCAGAGAGAGAGAGAGAGAGAGAGAGAGAGAGAAAAAGACGATTAATTAAGTGGAAGGGCGGCCTCGTGTTAAGGCAAAGCATATCATTACCAGAAGGCCACAAGTTTAGGGTTACAGCAACATTAAGAAAAAAAAGGTACTATATACTGTTTCCTAATGTGTGCTCCATGTAGAGAAAAAGGGACTCCTCCTCATTCGATTTTTGAATTGCTGGCACAGTTGAGTGTGCCTTGTGCTGTTTCCTGGTGCCACATGACAGGATTTCTGGGTGCTGAAGTCCAAACACTTTTCAGATGGTTACCTCTCGCTGCCATTTGGAGCTGCAAATGTGCGACGTTGCCTACTGCAGCTTTTAATAAATCTTTCATAGCCTTCAGTTTAGACAGCATCACTTCACAAATATTAAGACTTTCAGGACACGCAGACACTTTAACTATTGAAACCTATGCTGGTTACTGAAAGCTGCCCCGGCTAAGAGCATGGGCGAGCTAGCTGAAATGTAGATTGTAATGTGAAGGGGAGAGCGAGGGGAGCAGGGAGGGCAGTGGAGAAGATAAAAAGATGGAGGGTGGACCATTTGGGGAGCGCTGGGTCATTTCACGGCCCTCAGCGCTCTCTGTTATACGAAATGAAATCACCCATGACACACACCTGACCCTCTCTTCCTTTTTCTCTCACGCACACACACTCAAACCACACAAATCCAACATTATTCTTCTCAGTTACCAACCAGTCTGATTCTTCAAGTTGAATGCACGGCTGTATCAATAGCGGGTTTGCGCTTCTTTGCCATGCTGGCTAACATTTCCCACCATGTTGCTTCTGTTAGTCTGTCATTTATCTTCTCCATATCAACTCCTGCTGCAACTTTGTCATTTCACTGTTGCTTTTCTTTGTTCTCTGTTACCTAGACTGAGCTAAGGATTCCTCATGTTATCGTGGTTCAACAAATAATCTGGAAAATTCAGTAACACACAACAATGCAGATATTCAAGTGCATCAATCAGCACATTAAGCTATGAAAGGTTAAGTACACCAAAACACATAATTCATTTTCCAGCCAGGCAAATTCAGAAGCAACATGGATGCTGTAATATATGTAGCATTCACACTCTATGTTGGCTGGTTCTATAAAATGTCTACCAAGCCAGTGAATGTCAGATGTTGAGTTTAGAAAGTGAGCTTATTTCTAAAAACTGGGCAGAGGGGAGGAAGCAGAGCTCAAATATATCATATCATGATATGCTGTTCATTTGTGGAGTTATTACAATCCTCTTTTTTTACGACAATTATTTCCTCTGGGCTGGCTCGACCCCCCCCCCAGGGACCTCAGGCAAATCACTGTGGGTGAAGAAAGCCTCGACCTCTCACTCCTTTCAAAAGCGAAACAACTGCATGGAAGAAGCAGGGAGGGAAAAGCAAAGAGATGAGACAGAAAGAGAAAGATGGAGAGGCTGACACAGAGGCAACAAACAGCAAAGGAGCGACTAAGAGAGAGAATCAGCAAGAAAAAAAAAGCCGCAGAAAGAGACAGAAAGACAGACAGATGAAGAAAGTAAGAATGAAAGGGAGAAAGAGGGTGATAATTTCACCCAGAGGCGCCAATCCACGGTGCCACACTGCCATCTGTAGACCGCAGCTTAAAATGTCCAGAAAGAAAGACCATCCATCAAAATGATCCCAGTCCAATGAATTTGCATGTGTCATATCAAAAAAGAGACCCTGTGAGCCAAAACCTAAAGCCAATTAGGAATGAACCGGTGACACTTTACAAAGAACATTATGATCTGAAATCCAGGTTATCATCTCAAAGTTGCAGCTTGTCTATTTCAGGGATGAACGTGATGTGATGAAGTTTTCTAAGTCTCTTTGTCTGTGGCTTTTACAGCAAGAGCAACAATGGAAATAAGTCTTTTGACCTTTTGGGATATCTTTGATTGTTTCTGAGATGCACATAGGCTTTTGTCTCTGCATGTCACTGTTGGGAACATTTGGGACTTTTCATTTTTACATTTTGAAATTTTCAGAGCAATGCCTCATGACCCAAACTCAAAGTCCATGTAGGAGCGAGCGCACAGCCCCATTGCTCCTGAATGTGATGCTCAGTGAATAATTATCAGTTCACAGTTGTGATTTGACCTGTGGTTTGAGTTTTCTGACCCTGAACGTTCTGAGATGAACACAAACTTTTTAAGTGTTTTAAAACCAAATACTGATGTTGGGACATTTTCCCGCTGTGGGAGAGGCTACGACCACGTCCAGCTGTGCAGGTGTCATCTTTATGTGGCTTGGGCTGTGGAGTTTTAACACACTTTTTACAGCTTGCCCAATAAACTAAACTAGGGCCAGCAGGGCCGACAGGGCTCGTCCACGCCGGGGTGAGAATAAAGGGCGTATGCTGTAAGGTGCTTCCCTCCTTGGGGTGCGCTGTAATAGAGATTTTCATGTGCAAATGTGCATGTATTTGGAAAAGTAGACCCCGCATCTATATTTAACATTCATCTCCAAATATCCAAAACTGACAGGACATATCCCAAAATTTATAGAAAGGATTTCAACGAAACATCATAATTTAATTCAAATGGCTGCATTGTGTTAAATTAGTCTAATCTTTTTTCTAAATATCTGGAGTGCCGTTAGTAAGGTCTGATCAAGCAGGAGAGGCGACGTGTTGTCAGTGTTGTGTGTGTTCACTCTGTGTAAAGTGTAACTAACAAACGCACCTAACTCACTCGGTGCGTTTCCATTTCCATAATGTGATTAATGCTCTACAAACGGGCAACTAACTTTTTTGTACTCTGGCATAAGTTATGGGCTATTTCAAATATTTTACCCACCAAGAACGATCTTTAGAACTAAACATGGCCTCTGAATGTTGGCTGGTTACCAGCTGAAGTACATTTACCAATATTTTGATACTGGACGGTGTTACCTGCACGATCTGCCTGCAAATATTTCAACTACCAAGGGAAGACACCATCAAATCCAGGTAAAATAATTAGCATGACACAGCCTTAGGCGAGGTCTGTGTTGGCATGTGAAGCAGGTTGATGTGCAACGGCTTTGCTTGAGCTAATTGACACAACACAAGCCACATGACTTTAGCTAGCTAATTATACATCCACCCAATGGCAATTCTAATTACGCTGAGTTTCTCCTACATGTGTTGTTGTTTTGAGAGTCAGGCTCACTTTAATGCCCTTTGGCAGGTCTGGGAATATTCCAAATGAAAATACAAGTATGTTAGATTAATAACATGTAAATATGACTTTCGGGAGACATTTATCATCGGCAGATTTATCCAACAGTAAACAGTTTGTGAACCTTATTAAGGCCGCATGAAAGATATCAATTAACCACGTTCAAATTAACCATGGTCAACAGTGAAATCCCTCAAAAGACTTTATGCATTGTATCTCTCTTAATATTGTGCATTTTGTCCATTTTTAACCGTTCTTCTCCATGCTGAGTTATTGTGTTGAATTTGATTTCTGTTGCACAGTTCATTGTATCCATTCATCCATTTTCTGAAGCCCCTTCAGGTTTCTTTGCCTCACACACAGTTTGCACTTTTCTCTTTTATATCATATGTACATAAAAACTAAAACTAGGCCAACACTTGCACATGAGGCTGCCAACAGGGGATTATACTACGCCTGTATACATGCGTGACTCCTTTTCTCAATAGCCTTTGCCTCAAGATTTTCAATGTATTTTATTCATACAAACTTTTCTCTAAATCTTGCAACATATAATCCCAATGGGACTCAGATTTATGAGGCCGCAACATGTTTCAGTTTCCATCATCTGACCTTATCATACAAACATTTACTAACATGTGGCAAAACTTCAAGATATGTGTTCTCCATTTTAGCATCTACTGAGGCCACTTCTGCAAACAAAGGCAATCATAACTGTGCACAAGTGTGCATGTCTACCAGCTGTAGGGATGAGTATGGTTGGAAATTCTTTGGTTTCGGTTCCGATTCCTCATTTCAGTACCGGTTCCCAGTCAGTGTTTTTTTCAGTACTTGATGTCGTTTGATTTCACATAATATAACCAAACCTTCGACCATTTGTTTGACATGTTGTGGCTAGCTAGCTACAAGCTAATTTGCTGGGTCAGCGTCATTGTCGGCCAAGAAGAACTGCGGGGACCTCTGAGATACAAACATCATGGTTACCACAAAGAGTTTTTCAAATTGAGAACACTTGTTGGCACCAAAACTTGGTACCAAATTTTTCAAAGGGTTTAACTAGTAATCAGAAACCTTTGCAAACAAAGATTTCTGATATAACTCTCCCTGCTGAGTATGTTTTTTCCTCCCATAATAAGACATGAAGACTCAATTACCTAAACTCCCTTACTTCCTATTTTTGATGATCTGGGGTCAGTACGCTTTGACCCTCCCCCATCGCCCCATTAGCTTGTCCCCCTGTATCGCCTGATGCTCTTGACACCAACAGTGCGCATGTCAAACAGAACTGGCTGAAGCCAAGACAATCGCTTGGATTTTATGACCGTCAGGCAAGATTATATCAGTGAGATTATCATCATGCCCCGGGTGGATTTATGGATGCTTTGATTTTGACCAGTTGCGATTATTATGCAGTCCAGTGAGTGGTGAGTGTGTGTCCTCAATTATGTTTTTAACTCTCATGTCTGCGCACTTACTGACCTATTTATTAGACTTGGAAGATACGTGATTTTTGATGCAGATTCCATCAGTCGGGACGAGGGAGTTTAATCGGTGAACGGTTCCATTTCTTTTTACTTGTACAGATCAACAGAACAAGCATCATACCTAAAAAAAAAACTTATATGTATATATATTTAATGGGATGCAATGGAAAAATGTAAATAAATCGATTAATTTTTGGCATCAGGGAATCAATAATTATCATGAGAAAAATAATCGGAACCTTATGCTAAATTGATATTCCCTCCACCTCTATTTTTTATATTGCACAGGTTAGAAAACAGACTGAGATGTCCCTGCTGTAGCTGAGCCAGAGGCCGATACATGAAGGTTTAATAGAAGTTATTTTAGTGCATTTATGACATGCACTAACAAGCGAGTCATTCTCATACAGAACGGTCTCTCTTACAGGCCTCTCAAGCACTGCTGTCATTTCAGGGCATTCAGATTGTCTGGATCCATTTATTTTTGCCTACAAAAACAAAGGGGATTTTTGGATCCCATTTTCACGACTGCGATTCATCACTGTGCGAATAACTACAAACTATACTTTCATACCCTGAAGAGACAGATCAGCCATTCATACACAGCGTGTCTCTGTCTGATAGTCTTGGGGGGTGGGGGGGGCAGCACAAGGAGGAATAAACATCTTAAATATGTTATTGTTTTCTGCAACCGCAGAAGGCTGTTGAGTCAATTTTTACCCCAAAACCTCAAAGATATAAAGTCATTTTGAAACGGATGGTAATTTCATGGGTGCAATGGATCAAGGGTTGTTTTATTTTTTTAAGTAGCAAGTCTGAAGCAGTCCAGAATCAACTTCCACCTGAAATTTGGTGGGAAGGAAATCTAGAGAGCTTTATGACCCCCTCAAACATGACATAGTATTTAAAAGCATCCAAAATATCCGAAAGCTAACAGGGTGGGAAATAGTGTATCTGATTAAATACACATTGTGAGTAAAAAGAAATATTCACAATCTGAAAAACTGAAGTCAGAAGGATGAAGACGGGCTGGGCTCATTAGAGGTTTAATGGTTTGAAACAAAATTATTGTTGCCAATTAGTTCACGGAAATAATTTGTACTTGCATCTTTAACATTACGGTTATGGTTCTGCTTTTCAACACTCACTTTGACAGCTGTGGATCTTTTGTTTATCCGCAGTCTAGTAGATGATTTGGACCTTGTTTTTAGAGTGAAGACTGACCTCAACCGGTTGGAGAGACCCTCCCCCCTCTTCCCACTGGCTCTGTGAACTTTTGTTTTCCACTTCACACTTTCCGCTCTCCACGTGCTCCTATTCAACCCCTCCAACAAACACCACTGCTACGATAGAAAACTGTGCAGATTCAAGACTAAATATCTGTGTACGCACAAGAGGAGCAGCAAAAAAGCAGCGAAAAAATGAAGTTGACATGCCTGTAATCTACCTGCTTTCC
>OMKZ01046806.1:2408-12508 GCA_900302535.1 Neoniphon sammara | reverse complement strand
AATCATAAAGTGTAATGCTGCCATTGTTTAGCAACTAGAACCTTGTCCTTAGCCAGTCTACTGTTAGTGAGATGGAAACAGTCAAAGTTTATTGTCTGACTTTGGAGGCGGCAGATTTGCTGTAAATGCTAATGCTGTCAAATGACCTTGGCTTTGTTATAGTAGCTAAAAGTGTCTGTGTGTGTGTGTCTGTGTGTGTGCGCGCGCGTCAGATTCATTGTTATCAGTCTATTCATATGAATTGAAATACTGCTGTAGACATGAATATTGGATTGAACCACACTTCAGGCTCTATTTCTGTGACAGCGCATGGTACATGCGAGGGCTTTGCACCAGTAAAGTGGTATTTTGTCAGGCACACACAGTTTTGTATATTTTTCTTTCTTTCTCGCCTCTCCCCATTTGGTAGGTACTGATTTGCCATGAACTTGGCTGCACCGTAGTAGGAGGAGAGACGCAGTGGTGGGTGTGTTTCAGTACCAATCAAGCAGTTCTGTGTAATTTTGGTGTCAGTGATTACCATGATTTACGCCTGTGCTGCTGGCCTGGTCAGACCAGGTCAAAGGCACAAAGCACAGACTTTTGAGGTATTTTTGTGGCTTTGCTAAGTGATGCATGCATGGCCACATCTTATTCAAAAGTTTACCCACCATTTACAGGATTATATATTACCCAATTCAACTTAAATCTTTCAAAGCGGGATAAAATAAGAAACAACATTTTCCCTTCATTCTAAATATATTCTGCTGTGAATGACTGTCATCCAATTTAGAAATTTCAGTATGTGTCATGACACGTGGAGTGGAGATAGTGGGGGTGGCCAGTCCTCTATAGATCAAAGTAACTGGAGGCCTCTGTGGGCATCACAAATGGAATTTAATTTTGCTAATAAGCGCAATTACAGCCCTTCAATCACACAAGTCTTCTTCAGGCAGGCAAATGTGTTGCATATAGCTGCATGTTCGTTTCAGCCTTGATGTTCTCCGTGTGCTTTTCATGTGCCATAATTGCGCTTATTTGCAAAATTAAATTCCATTTGTGATGCTTCCAGTGGCTTCCAGTTTCTTTTTTGTAAGACTTTGAGGCTGTACTTGAAAGCCCATATTTTCACACTGTTTTTTGAGTCCTATATACAGTAGATGTAGTGACTGGTTGGTGCATGCCACACTTTCCCTGTGGTTTGCCTCTTACTTCTGTTTGTCTCATCATCTAATATCATGCCAGGCTTTCTTGTCTGTACAGAGTTAGAAGCCTGGAACTTGTTAATTACCCCAGTGATTTGTAAAAGTCTCTCAGATACCGTGATTGAATATCGTCTCCGACCAATAGGATGCTGTGTATTTGCTTGAGGGAATTCTGCACAAAAACGACATCAGTTTGAGAGAAAATCTTCTCACAGATCTGCTTTGGACTTTTCTGTTACAAAATGCACTATAATCTTCTCCTCATCTTCTTTTCTGTCATTCATCCTCTCTTCCTCTCTCCTCTCCATGACTTTTACAGTTTTTACATTTCACACAGGGCAGCAGACTGGTTCAACTATGTTGAACCAGAAAAAGTGAAACTAAACTTCATACTCTCTAGGCCTTTACACATTTACGTGCACACATTAACAAAAGCCTGGTCATTTTTGTGCAGTATATGATCAAAAAGATACCCACCATTTTATCAGTGTGACTCCTATTGTTAAAAAAAATGATTGCTGGCATTAAAGTAAAACTTCCTTGGATTATTATTTACATTATTGGCTTACCGAGGGGGCTAAGACTGATTCTGAAAAGTAATCCTTATCCTCTCTCCTCTTTTCTGTGTGTGTGTGTGCGTGTGTGTGTGTGTGTGTGTGTGTGTGTTGCACAAATGGCGCACACACATTATTTGCATTAATATTAAAATTGGCAAAGCCATGCTTGGAGTGCTAACTGATGATGTCATAGTCAAGGCCTCATGCTGGGGCTAAACAGCATTAAATATTTACTGCCTGCTTTATTCATTTTATTCATGGGCCTGGAGCTTTGCCCAACTCCACACATGGCTTTGCCTATTTTAATATTAATGCAAATATTTGTTGTGCACCATCACACATTTCACACAGACACACACACACACACACACACACACATGCACAGAGTTCTCTGAATTGAAAAATCATTTTCTATCACTCAGTTCCTCTGAGAGTAGCCACTCAGACTAAAGACATTCCTACTTTGGTCCCACTGACAGTCCACTCCATTTTTATCTGCATCTGTTACTGATTAACAATGAATCCCTCAGCACTGACTTCCATCACCTTTTATACAAAATTTAAAGGGATAGTTTGGAACTTTTCACTGCGTTGTAAGAATTTCTGACCAACAGTGATACCGTTGCATGGACATAACCTCAGGCATCGGAGCTCTTGAGTTCTCTCCTTCCAAGCCGGGGCTGGCTGGGAGATCCCCAACCAGAGGACTCACTGCCTGAGGTTATGCCCGTGCAACGAAATCACTATTGGTCAGTGACTCACACAACCAAAAATTCTGAACTATCCCTTTAAGAGTTGATCTATATTTAACAGCCTTCACCTTAATTTTAAAGACCTTGGACAGCAGAGCCTACATTAATGATCATATAAATCTCTCCCAAAGCTGGACAGAATCAAGACCTGATGTCAAAAAGAAACGGAAATGCTCTATTGACGGGCGATGGGAAAGCAGCAATGTGGACCCAGCAGCAGCTACCTATTGTCATTTCATAGGGGAGCCTCCTGTGGTTCATACCCATCAGTTCCATGGTAAAATGAACCTCATCTGGGTGTAAAAGGTCCAACAAGCATTCCATGAGATGACAGTCAATCTCCAAGCTAGAGCAGGTCCAGTTTGTGTCCTGCTTTTACTTTTGGTCCTCAGATACTGAATGGATTCACACGGAGCCCTAAGCATTGACGAGCTGACAATCCAGGGCCAACATGACAGCTGCCAGTGTGAAATGTAAGTAATCGCCTGGCAGGTTCTGCAGAAAACATGAGGTGGGAAATAAGAGCTGCTGGACTGGGGGCGCTGGTTTTCTCTGTCACATCGTCCCTGTCCGTTATGTGAGACAGGTGCTGTGGCAGAGAGGCGTATAAATATATATGTTTATAACTCACTGTTATAACTTTCAGATTAGAGTGTGACACACATACACACATAGATGTTCATGCAGCCACACATGCACACACTGAAACAAACAAACAAAAAAAGTCCAGTGAGAGGAAGGGAAAATAACTCATTCAGCCATTTCACTGCTTGTATTTGCTTATGCTTTGTGTTCTTTTGCCACTGGCGGTGTCACAGTGTTGCTAAATCTAATTACAAAACTGTTGTATATGTTGTAACACAACAAAATGGTTAACCTCTTCCTTCTTTTTCCCCTGTTCCTCTTTTTCTGTCTTTCATACTTCTGCATCAGTGTAAGGAAGTATAATAATTTGATGCTTTGATAAATGTTAATATTGAAATTCTCTACTATCGAAAGTCTAGACATAGAGGCTCTGGATGATTTAGTGTTTCTCTCATAGTGGACCAGAGCTGGAGAGTTGTAGCTGATTTAAATGCAGTAAAGTGGAACAGTCGGCATAATGTGGGACAGTTCAGCATGTTACATATCTGGATAGACAGGTTTCCAAACACAGTGAAAGATACCAAGAAAATGATGTTACCAGTCGGCATACATGCACCTGTATGCTGTTTTTGAATTACCTTAGCGGGTCTCACAAGTAAACTACCCATTGTTGCATTGCTGCTCTCCTTTTCTTACAATAAGATTTATTATAAGGGACCTTGTCTAACCAAATATATGTGTAGATTTTTTCCATAGCTTATACAGAAAAGCGATCATTTGCTTAGCTGATAATGGTATGTATTTATTTCCCCAGTTGACGATAGAGTGTCAAAGGACTGTTGTGAGAAGGGAAGGAAGGCCATTGAATTAGAGATTATGGGCTTACACTGGTCTAAATGGTAATGAAATTACACTGGTTTAAATGGTAATGGGCTTACACTAGTCTGAACACTGTTGGCTTCAATCAGAGCTCTGCGGCAGTTACGGCCTCGGTAGCATCGCACTTCACACATTCATGCCCATAAAGGTTAATTGAGTTTTGAGTCAGAGAGAGAGAGAGAGAGAGAGATTGAAATGGAGAGACAAAGTTGAAATGAGAGAGTAAAAGAGTGAAGGAAAGGACCTAAGGTAGTAGCTAATTGGGTTTCGTCACCTCATGTCAAACTAATGGGTTTATTAGCTCAAACCCTCACAGCAATTTGTGGAACAAGGTCTTCGGAGCTGGATAGGTCAACTTTCCCTTTTCTTAGAAACTAAAGGCCTTTTTTTGTTATGGTGTGGTCGCTGATGTAGGAGGAAATATCACCAAGGGTTGGTGCTTATTTTCATGTCTATTTGCTGTATGATGTAATCCAACATGCAGCCTTTAGGGGTAAAAAAAAAAAAAACTTAATAAATTCCACTCTCTCTTCTTCTTCCTTTCCTTTTCTTTCCCCAGCTTCATTCAGACAGTGTCACTGACACAATCTCACTCCCTGAAGCACAGTGCTACTAAGTGCTACTTGAGAGCGTCTAGACACCATGGCAGGAACGGTGGGCCCACAGCATCAATTCACAGGCAGCAACACAGTCTTATCCATTTATGAGTAACTGCTATAGAATCCATACAACAAACAGAAGATATGGTTTTATGGCTATGGCCAAATGAAAACTTAAATAAATAAATAAATGATGACATAACTTGATGTTTTTGCTATTGATTCTTATAAAACCCTATTCATTCTTATCTAAAATTTAGCTTTACTCGCAAGTACTTTCCACTTATATCCATACTGAGGGAAGCTGAAAGACAGACAGAGAGCATCAAATATTCATGTATAGACGAGTCCGATAAAAGAAGCTGAACCAGCCAAGTTACAGTATCACCTCCATCCTAAATTCCTGTCTGTCCGATTCTCATTCCCATTCCCATTCCCTCTCTCTTTCACAAACTCCATCCATCCCAGCTTTCTGTCTGAAAAGCTAAATGTCTAAAATAATATTTCAACCTTTTTGCAGAAATATCTCTTTCTGGCCTACTTTTACACTTCTGCTCCTCACTCTAGCCGGCATCTGTCTTCATCCCTCTGTCTGTCATCCTGCGGGTTTCTGCCCATCTTCCTGTCCTATTTCGGAAACTCTCAGGCTTCCTTTCCTCCCTCTTGGTGTGTATTCCCTTCCTCCTACATTCTCTTTTACACAGACAAAGACAAACTGTAAGACAGAGAGGGAGAGAAGAAATGAGGGCAGGATTTCTCAGCGGTGTCTTGACATTCTCTCTGTTTGTTTGGTCTAAAGAGTAATTCACCGCTGGGAGTGAGCCCATGTGGGGAAGGGAGAGAGAGAGACAGAGAGGTGTGGAGAGTTAGCTGTGGCACAGTGAAGGAGGAAGAAAGACGGAAAGACACTTGGAGGAAGGCAAAGAATGGCAGTAATAACAGGCTGAGAGGCAGCTGAAGAGGAGGGAAAAGCAATTAAAGGCATAGATAGTAGAAATGCACATGGCGAGGGCGAGAGAGAGAGAGGGAGGAATGAAACTGGGCAAAAAAGTGAATGTGGCAAAAATATGAATAGTGCTAGAAAGAGAACAGAATTCAACAGATTCCAAATAAAAAAAAAAAAACTTTATTGTCACTAAGTTCTTGCACAACCCTTAAATTTGACCTTAAGTAACTTCAAAGTTAGAATTTTTTCTTCTCCATATTGTACATCAATGTCACATATGTACTCTGTATTTGCCGGTTGCAATGCTTCACTGAAGCTACATCACACTCATAGACGCCATTGTTTCATGGCTGCTCTATTACATCAAATAGAAAATAGATGTCTTGTGTGTAATTTTATGCACATTTCCCTGTAATTCAGCAGGACATATTTAGAAACTTTGGGATCACTGTTAGAATTTAAAATAAAGTTCTGTGGGTTTGCAGCGGAGTTGAACAGGTTAACCGCTCTTTGAAAGGCAGTAAGGTAGAGCCTCTTTACATGACAGTTTCACTCATGATAAGAGTTTCACCCCCCCACCCAAAAGCCCACAGTGTGTAAAAGAAAACAAAGTGGTCATCTACTCAATCTGAGATCATAAAATATACATAAATCCATATGACATGCATCAGAGAAAGATCATCTTTAATGGATTTCCAAGAAAGGCAGTATGATTGGTCCTTGCGGACCAGAGCATGCAAGTAATATCTGCGTCTGTTTGCAAAAAAAGCCCTTTTTGGCAGCAGAGAAACAGCCATGCATCTACACGAGGCTGAAAGTGAGCCCTCCTGGAAACACGCTGTAACACCTCGGGTGAACCCCCAAGCTACATGTGCTTACCAAGTCAGTGTGCCAGGCACCCTGAATGGCTGTGGTGAGCGCCTCCTAGCTGAGCTCAGAGTCTATGGCAGCCCTCTGCTGAGAGTCCAGCTGAGACCGGGCCTGAGCAGCTCGGCAATGTATCTGTCTGTATGTCTGCACGTCCCCCAGTCAGGACAGTAGAGATCAGCACTCTCCCATCTGGAAGGTGAAGACAAACTTCAGTCAGTAACACTTATATACCTTGGCACTGTCCATTTTGGTCTTTATACAGGCGTGTTCATTTAAGAAACAATAAATCCTGTCTTCTATCTCAAAAATGCTTTCCTATAGCTAGACTCCAGCTAGTGCACCATATTTTTATCATCAGTTTGTGCTTCATTCATACAAAAAAAAACTACATATCATTTTTTTGCTAAACTGTTCATATTGAGGATTTCTTCTGCTTATCCCTCCAATCATAAATATTAAATGACCTGACTTTTAAACTTTGCATAGAAGAAGGAAACTAAATAAGGGAAACAGTGAGACCGAGCGAGGAGAGGAGACACCTTGTGATGCATCAGTCTGCTTTTTCTTGTCTTTATGCTTCTCAACATTTCTCAATCTCATTGTCACCTTCCTCAAGGCACTAACTTGCTTTCTCAGTTGAAACCATTCCTTTTCTAGAAGGCCGGCGCAAGCCAGCTCCTGCAGGGCTTTATATGTCCTGATAAACCTTTCTGTGTTAGGGAAAAAATGCTTCACCTTGACCAACTTGCCAGAAGCTTAATGAATTAATCTGCTCAAGTGTGTATAATTCGCCAGCCTGCGACACTGTATCTGATACCACCGACAAAGCACCTGACTCTGAATTATACTCCATCTGTGCCACCTCGCTGTTCCCCCGGCTGGTGGTAACCAGTGGCTCTGACACTGCCGGCTCCCTGCCAGCCCTCTAACCACAGGGCTGCAGGTGTTAGCCACCCCACCACCCCCACGTCAGCTTCAGCCTGTGCATTCACCAACTGTCGCTCTGAAACTACAGAGCCAGAGCCATTTTTCTCTGCAACCCAGGAAACCTGTGCTTCCTACTGCTGGGGCTGCCCCTCCTGGCCACCGCTCCTTTTTCCAGCTCCAGCCTCAGGGCGGGGGCCTCTGACTTCAGGCCTCCTGCCTGGAGTGCAGGCAAGTGAGATGAACATTTCATGCTTCTCAAACAAGCATACACCACATAATACGCCTGCTCATGCTTAACTTGGAAAGACAGAAAGAGGAGGAGAAAGAAAAGCAGACAGAATTATACTAAGACAGAGGGAGGGAGAAATATGTGAGAAAAGGAGCAGACTGTGAAGTGAGATAAAAGCTACAATAGGGAGGCATCTGAACTGTTTTCTGTCCTAGTGGATCTTGTCCCAGTGGATTGTTTGCTAGGAGAAGACAAGAGTTATTTGGCCCCATTTATACCTGGTGCTAAGTTGTAGTCTGCATCCAGATATGTTATTTGGGCATTACACAATGTGATCACAGCTTCTGCATCACCTGGTGTTTATATGTTGCCTGCATTCTGTCATTTTTTGCACACACAGTGCAAAGCAAGCATGTAGGTGGGGAGGTGTTGTTGTCAACAGACAGCATATGGCCCTTTTCAACTGTAAAAACCCACCGAGGCGTGGCATGGTGTGAAGGCTATTTCATGGGTTCTGAAATAGTTTCTGTTAGCAACGACACAGGTTCAGTTAAGTTCCTGGAAAAAATTCTGCTGAAACAGCATTTCAGCAGGTTGGTGCTCTACCACAAGTTTCTGTGAACACAATGTAGCTTACCTCAAGCTAATGTGTTAACAGGAACTTACAGCTTAATTAACTATTTAACTAATTTCTATTGTTGTACATAAAATATATGCATCACTGACACCACAGTTTTTTATGCAGTATGTGTAACGCAGCCATTTTCTCAGATTGACTTGATTGGAGAGATGACTCTGCAGTGTTTGCACCATCTGCTTCTTCCCTTACTCAAGTTTCCCTTTCTCTAAGGCTATTTTTCACCAGTTCTGATCATTTCACTTTTCATTTCACTTTTATTTCTCTCTAATTCTGTACTCATCAAAGCCCAGCACATAGAAAAACAGTGCTCCTTGCATCCTTACAATCACATCTCCTCAACAACATGTTACTTTTGTTTGGTTTAATCTGCACTGGCCTCCTGTACACTCAGGTTTATGCTAAAATTTTAGCACGTAGTAGTCCATGGTACAGCTCCTTCTTCCTCTTCAATATGATTGCTTTTGCATTACACCTGGTATTTATATGCATTCATGTTGTCTGAATTCTGTCTCATTTTTGGCACACACTATGCAAAGTAGGCAGGTGGGGAGGTATTGTTGTCAAGAAACAACATATGGCCCTTTTCAACTGTAAGAACTTACCGAGTCATGCCGTGCCATGACGGCTATTTCACGGTTTCTGAAACAGTTTCCATTAGCAACAACACGGATTCAGTCAAGTCCTTGGAACTTGATTTCAGTCCCTGCTCAGCAGGTGCTACTACCAGGAACTTTCAGGAGGAGCTAGTGCAGCCTTCGTTGTTTGTTCAAGCGTCATAAATAAACAGCAAAACAGTGCAAACTGCATGTCTTATCAGGATTTGGAGAGAATAAAAGTAGCTACCTTGAACGTGCTGTGTGCTGTTTAACAGACAACATATTGGTAACTCAGCCAGAGCACTGACGCTGTAGCAGGGAAGCGAGCAGGACATGATGGGAGAACAGGCTTGTCACAGCAGCTGCTGCAGCCGCAGTGCCTGGTGGAAGAAGCTGGTTCTTCATACAAGGGAAAAGGAAACTCAAGTTCCCAAGTACCCAAGTTCCAGGTTACATGAAGTTCTAGGTTCCTGGTGACAGTCGAACAGAGCCAATTCACGGAGGGTAAAGGGTTCTTCAACATGACACTTCAGGGTGGGGAAGAGTCCTAGAGTCCTTTAGTGAAATAACGTTTCTACCGTGAAAGTAGAATTTGTCTCACACGCTGTAGTGAACACACTGTATGGATTGCATTTACACCTGACTGACCTTGGCTGAGATCTGGAGCTGGTCCAACAGATCTGATCACATTCTAATTGTAATGTGTGCATTTACACTGTGCAATAATGTGCATTTGTCTTATCCTCAGACAGTATGATATCCAGATACAGTCCATCTGACTGAAACACATCTGGATTAAAATGATCCCATATAAGATCTTTGTTTCATTGACTTCATTATGTAACTTAGACAATCTAAATGGTTAAATGCATTTTAATTTTTTTTCTTTCATTTGTTTTCTTTTACCTCTAACCAGAAATCTGAATTTCACCACCGTGCCATTGTCTCAATGATTATAAGCCATATCTGTTTGTCTAATTACCATTTACAGAGCATGGAACACTTCAACATGGCTAATTCAATTCAAAGGAAGAGCTCATCTGCTGACATGCTGCTGTTTCATTATGCAGCAATTTTAACATAATTACGCATCACCATGCCCTCAGAAAAAAGTGAAAGCTAGAGAGGGGGTTGAGCTGTGCGTGGGGTGAAGCGGGGGAATCATGTTCAGAGCACAACCATCTAATGAGTATTTAACTTCAAACATTTGCTTGCGCGGTTAATTGAGGATGACGTGTGGTGAATAGAATGGTAGTTTATTAAGGGAGACTAGCCTGCTTACAGAGTGTAATTGGAGGGTAATTCTCTGTGATTTGTCTCATCTCAATGGGACAGA
>OMKZ01046791.1:0-30435 GCA_900302535.1 Neoniphon sammara | reverse complement strand
TATATATATATATATATATATATCACACACTAGGGCTGCACGATATATCTTTTGAGCATCGTCATCGCAATGTACGTGTGCGCAATAGTCACATTGCAAAGCCTGCGATGTAGGAGGCGAATGAACTCATCTAATTTCAAGGGTAGCTGACTGACATACACTGCATGTAGACTCTGCGTGTGCTGTGCAGCGATCCACCAATTACATTCGTTCTTTACTCAGTTGCCAATCAGACTACCCTGCCAGCCGCCAATCAAAATCAGAGAGGAGGAAACTACGCCCCTGCACATGGAGTGAGTCACTGGCGCTGCCGGTAACAACAACAACGAATGCAAAATGAGCAACGAACAAGAGAAAACCACCGAAAATGAAGACTTGTTGCCAAAAAGAAAAGCAACGTCAGTTATCTGGAATTATTTCGGTTACAAGAAGGATGATGTCGACCAAACACGTGTTCTGTGTCAGCAGTGCCTTTCATCTGTTGCCATGAGAGGTAACGTAATTAACTTGTTTGACCATTTACGTCGGCACCACACAGCTCAGTATGACGAATGCAAAGCCAGATCTGAATGTCGTCCAAAACAAAAAAAACATTTCAGAAACCTTTGCAACCATACACCATATGAGAGAGGTTCCAAACGGCAGAAAGAAATAACAGACGCCGTCACGTTTCTAAAGATATGGTACCCATTTATACTGTTTCCATTTATAATGTTTCCAAAACATGTACTCAAGTCCCAGCACAATAAAAGCAAGCAAAAAATATCTCTAAAACAGACAGATGCCATTCTACTAACATTCACAAAAAGAGGTAAGATCAGTGCAGGTTAATTGTCCACAAGATTTCAGCAGTGCAGCATAGCATAATGTGCTATTCAGGTCATCTGGTGAAACTTCCTGTATTTTTTAATATCGCAATATATATTGCAGGGTTGAAAAAAATTACAATGTTAGTTTTTTCCAATATCGTGCAGCCCTAATATACACATACTTTTGATTCCTGTGCTAGCTATCTTGTGCATTATACTTACAAAATAGCGATGTTTTAGAGGATGCAATCCATTATTTTTTAGCCCTTACTATTTTTTAGAATATTGAACAACTACTGCTTTTTTTCTCCCCATGGTTTTACAGTATTTGTTCGATTGTGTAATTATTGCTCCAGTGTCTCTGTGCTACTGCCTTAGTTGTGATAGATGTGGTTTTAACTAGGGCTTCATATTTAACTGTCCTTGATGTTTTGTGTAAGTTAGTAAAATGTATTTTTATAGCGCTTTTCAGAGACATAGATCACAAAGTGTTTTACAACGGCATTATACAACATACAGAAAAAATAAATATTAAAGAAATTAAGCTAAAAATATAGCACATATGAAGAACACAGTACATAAAAATAATACACGTACATATTTTATGCACAAACAGTTCATAAAACACAGAAAAATATAAATAGATAAATGCAACCTAGTGCATACAGATTACACAAATGCCTGTCTAAATAGGTTAGCTGCCTTTTAAAAGAGCCTACAGAATCAGCAGACCGTAGGGGTTTGGGCAGGGCATTCCACAAACTAGGAGCCACAGGCTTGAAAACTCGGTCACCCCGAGTTTTAAAGCAGGTGTGTGGGACAGACAACAGATTTAATGTATTAGACCTGAGAGAGCGACCTAGTAACTAAAGGTGAAGTAGTTTAGCCATGTATACTTGTGCCATGCAACAAGTTGCCCTTCAGGTGTACACATCAAACTTGAGCTTGAAGTTCAAGCTTGAACTTGACATCACTTAGTCATTCTCAAAATAGATTTATCCAATACATTGTTGATATTTTACATTTGAATTTACATTTTAAAGTGGCTGTTTACATTTACTGACATGTCCTGTGTCCCCAAGAGCATGATATCTAACACAAAATTTTGATAGCTTGCATTACAAATATCTTAATCTTGTGTAATACCAATGGTATTACTCATAAGCCGTGGCCACAAATCTTTTCCATCCTCTTTTGGCTGAAAGCACATGAATGGAGCAAAGAAAAGAAAACAGATAAAATAGAAACAACAAAGCCAGCTAGAAAAGACAAATTAATAAATAAATGAATAAACAAATGAGTAAATCACATTTACAAAGCCAAAGAGTATGTTAGATTTGCAAATGCCTGTTATAGCAAATACAGCCTACATGTACATGCTTGTGTATGAGGCTGTCATGTCCAGAAGGCTGGCTGTAGCAGGGATAGTCAACCATGAGACATTAGTGCCAAGAAAATGCAGGTTTTCATTCCAGTCAAACACAACATCAGGGGGGTATTTCAGAAAGGTGGTTTAACAAACCCTGAGCATAACCCTGAACAAACCTGACATGTCACACCCCAAGTTTTCGGTGTCAGAACAGCTGGTTACAGCGAGTTCAATCAGCTCTGATTTGGTTGAGGCGCGTTTACGGTGAACTTAAAAAGCCAGCATCAATGGAGCGCAGATAAAAGGATTTACCATGGCAACTGACAACAAGAAAACCAGAGTGTCAGATGTCATGCCTATTGAATTGGAAGTTTTTATGCAATCCTATGCAGAATTCAAGCATATCCTGAGAAAAAAGTAACAGCAGCAGCTGCAAAAGAGCGCGAGCTGGTGAGGGAAAAAAATGTTGACTGAGTCAATATATAAGTTTGAACAATTAAAGGCAAAAATTCTTTCAACTGTTGATATATTATGCATCATTTTCAGTTGTAATCCAACTGGTATAAAGATAATGTGGCAGCAGTAAAAAGGAACCGTAAGAACAAAATTCAAACTGGTTAGATATATTTTGATTAGAGCTACTAACTTAACACAAGTAAATCTAATATTATTTTCTAACTCCTTGTAAACGCCAGAGTCATCACTTTCTGGACAAACAAGAAGCCAGACTTTATGACAATTTTCAGCTAACAAACTGTCACAAACTTAATAATTTGGTCTTCACTGTCAGCAGGCTCACCAAGGAACGGGCACGCAACATCCAACAGCAATCTCCCAAAACTATCTTGCACGTTAAATCCTGCAGGCTTGACAGGTTTTCTGACAAATAACTCGAGCTTATTTAACAACCAAGCTGAAAATCCCAGGTTTCCGTTAACTCTGGGTTAACAAACTCAGGTTAGTCAGTAACTTGCATTCTGAAATCGTGTTCTGGTCCCACCTGATGTAGACTTTGACTGAAATAAAAACCTGCAGACTCTTGGCACTCCATGGCATCCGATTGGCTTCTACTGGACTTTAGCCGCCCATGTGAAGTCCTACTGTTGACTCACACATTACTGATATTGGTTGATGCAAGCTGAGTCTACAGGGGGCCACAGGACCACCATCAGTGAACACCATGTAAAAGCTGCAAGCTCAATTCTTTGCGGGCTAAATCGATCTATTGTGTTATACCTTCACAAACAAAGACATCGAAGACATCTTTAAAACATGCTCTTGGCCAATATTGAGTTGTTCATTCAGATTTCTCAATTTCAGTGTATGTAATCCAAATACTGAATGCTCAAACTCAACTCAGCATGGCCATGGCCTTGAATGCAGGAGATGATGCACATCTTGGACAGTCTGCAAATACTGTGCTTGTGGTGTTTGGCCAAGCACTGCAGTAATTCTTGGCTTGGCTGGAGTTACTAGTGTTGCCTGTTGGTCTAATTAAACTTTTAATTTGTCTCAAGCCATAATATAAATCATTTAAAAAAATAATACTATACTTTTGGACTCTGCAAATTATCTTCTTAATAAAAACTCTCTCTTTCTCTCTCTCTCTCTCTCTCTCTCTCTCTCACTCTCACACACACACACACAGCCAGTGAAAGAATTACAGTTTTAGTGTTTCTCTCACTATAAAAAAGTAGAATCAATAAAGTTAAAAGTTATTTATTTGTGCCAGCAGTCTTTTGTGGATGAAACAACAGGCAAAAACAGTTTAGCTACCTGTGTGATGAGCAGCTTTTCCATCTCGCACAACAGAGTAGAATCAACATTTCATTTCTGAAGTGTCAACTTTGTGGCTGACCTGAAAGTTACACAAATCTGCATGATGAACTGGACTGACTTAGGTCTTGCACTCCATAAAAAGAGGAATTTCATCAGCCGCCCTCTTCATTTTTATGTTATGTTTATGAATAAAAATTTGTCTAGTTCCAGTGACCTGACTCTTTGCTTGAACTTCTTATGTACATTTTATCATGGTTTGTGTATCAAATTAATTTCAAACACTTCAAAAAGTGTAGATGAATGATTTTACCATTTGGTACACCATCATAAAACTAAATCATGGAAATTAAGATGTTTTTCTGTCTAAAAATGACTGGCTGATGCACAGAATGGCTTCAAATTAAATCTGACTTTTTAATATGCACTGATGTAAAAATATTTACACTGTAATCCTTATAAAAATGAACAAAAAAAAAGCAGAATTATTAATGAATCTTAATGCTTCTGGCAAATAAATTATACAGTCAAATGACCCATGCCTGAAAGATTGCTGTATCCTTATTTATTGATGTCTCAGTGCAGTGTTGATTACTTGATCTCTAAATTTTACAAACTAACCACTTAACAAAATTATAAAAGTTCAGATAAACATACTATGGGAGTCTATCGTCTCCCATTTGTCATCAACTTGTAACAAATGAACATGTTGAGGTTCTCTTGTAGTTTGAAAGGACACATGACTGTGGTTCATGCTGTCCAATATGGATTAGACATTCAAGCAATACAACTAACTGTTCCCAAATGAAGACATTGAGCATTGATTATTCGGATGCTTCTATAATCGCCTTCTTTCAGTGTAAACTAACTCCAATACATGGGTGTGAGTGGTATTGATATCCAGTGTCTGTCCATACTGAGAGGTACTTAGGAAATACTTCCAGCTTTGCATGAATGGTGTAGTGAATGAGCAAATCTGTGTCTACCTCTGTGGCTAAATGACCTGCGGTACAATGGAGAAGTGCCATTGGTATTCAAATTAATAATACAGTGTTCAAATTAATAATACAGGTGAGTTATGCAGGTCACAGAAGCAGACCAAGAAAAAAAAAATAAATAAGAATGACCTTGAGGCAGAGAAAAGATTCAAATTCCCACCACTGCTCAATACTCACTTTCACTGTTTTGTTTTCTCTACTGTTAGGTGGTTTTCAATACAGTGGACTGGACTCTATCATTTGGAAAAACGTTACACTTGAGAAGGTGTTGAGCACATGAATTAGATGCTGTCTGGTCAAACCCTGATACAGCCCTGATATAAGCTGAAGGCTCTGTAGAAACCATAGATTTAGTCAATTTCTCATAAAATAAATAGTGTAACCTTGTTAGGGTGATAAGATCTGAGGAATTCAACTCTATCTTTCAACTTAATGTTACTGCATTAAAACTTGTTGGTGAGTCAAACATAGTTTGCAATCAAGGCATACACAGATCTTGTAATAACTGAATGGGCTTGCTGAAATATAGACCTTTCCTCAATTCGGGCTTATGACATTCTAATCTAGGATCAGCAATGTTCCCATCCCTCAAAGCACAAGAGGAATAATAGTGTAAGTTTGGAATGATCTCACAGCTGGTCAGTTTTGCAGTATTTCACTAAGAATGTGCTCACCCTGAGGCAACAGGGTGGTGTAATGGTTAGCAAGTCTGTACCAGAGCTGAAAAGGTACAGATTCAGTACCTATACACCTGAATGTCAATCAACAGCCATATTCTGTCCACGCAAATCTTTGTGTCACCCTGGATTAGCATGTCAGCCATATGCCAAAAATGTAAATATAAACGCACTCCATCCACTGACATGGAAACAGCAATAAATAGCTCTTCAGGGAGCGTGGCTGTACGCTCATCTGCTCAGTGGTGTTGTTCTCCAGTGGTGTTGTTCTCTGTGCCATGTCTCATTGTTTCCTGTACCATCTGCAGCTTGATCGAACCTACGAATAGTCAGCTTTCATCTAAAATAATCAGTCTCTCCTATTTCTGTAGGTTTTTTTATATTGCAATGGAGAAGAAATTGGTGAATGATTTGTCATTACGCTGTAATGGAAATTACCTTGTTGTTGCTGCTGCTGCTCTCTCATCAGACCAAAGGAGCCATATGAGAGATGCATTGCCTCTGAGGAAATACCATCCAGATGTTGAGTGCTATTAAGGTTCCCTGAAAATAACTGGCTACTTTAATCTTCAGCACCTTGCAGACAAAGTGGATGATTCCCCACCCTCTTAAATCTGTTTTTTTGTATTTACATCCATAAAGTTTGTCTGTGGGGAAGTGCAATTTTGTTCAAAGGAAGAACTAAATCACTAAAAAACATGAATATGGGGGGGTGATACTTTCAGGGAGCTCTGAGCTACATGGAGTCCATCAGATAGGCAAGCTGATACTGCAGTAAAATGGACTCATCAGTGTCAGGGGGCTCAGATTTCCACAAAGCGCCCTTGATCCTACTGTGAAGTTATGAGTAATACATAGACTAGCGATATAAAATATGCAGCAGATTATAACAAGGAATAGAACGTCAGTAGTTACATTTACATGCAGAGAAAGTTTCTTTACTTTTTGTACTGGATTCTTAGTCTGGTTGCTGAAGTAGTCCAGTTTGGGTCTATGCATGTAAACATCATAATTGAGTTGGAACAAACTGGTTAGGCTCACACTTGTTTGTTTGTTTGTTTTTTTTTGTCCCCCTTCGGTTTTTGATGTCTGACTCAGACACAGACTCAGACACACAGCATGATGTCAACAAAACACAGGGTGACAGCCATTACTGTCTACCACTGGGATCATCATTTCTTCCCTGTGTATTAGAGGTAACGTATAGCTCAGTGAAAGAAGTGGGTGTTGACCATTATATCTGTGCATCTAGTGTGTTACCCAGTTTATTCATAGCAACAGGGATACTCAATCACGCTATCAAAGTTGCACGTTAACAGCTGAAACCGGATAAGACCTTAACAGGACAACAACTAATAGCATGGTTACTCTGTGCATGTGAATATAGCTGTTGTAACGAATATCCCAGGTGTGGCTTGGCCGCAGTCATGAGTCACTGATTAATGCAGTAGATCATTACACTTATAGTGCTGTTCACGATAATGTATGGCTTTGGGTGCTCTATTGCTGTCATAGAGCACTGCATCATCAACAGTGGATTGACTGTAGAAAGCCAGGTTGTAGGGTAATGTTTAATTTTGTTGTTTTGTTAAATCTGTTGCTATCTTGGTAAAATAGATAGAGATGCTACAGATGCACAAAATGGCCAGCTGACTAGTTGTCAAGCTAGTTTAGTTTTTGTCTAGTTTCATACCAAATTAGTTATGCTTCAGAGCATTTAAATATTTGTCTAAATGGCATGTGAATATGTTACACAGGATAACAGGATGAGTGAATGGAGTCCTTCTTGGTTGATTATATTGCTTGGAAATAAAAATCTACATGGAATTAGTCTGTGTGTGTTTGTGTGTTCTGACATTTCTGCTTAAAGGTATTTTGGCCTAAATAAATGTAAAGCATGCAGCTGTCCCTTTTTCTGATTTGAACACGACCATGAAACAAATATTGATGGACAGCTTGGCTATAAGAGCAGTGAGAGCTGCTGCCCATTTTTAGTACACCTCTGACTCATCGACTCGAAGGAGCAGTGGAGGCCTCATGTTGTTTGCTGAAGGGAGCATATACATCAACAGCAACCAGCCTAATGAGCTAGCTATTGGATTTTGCTCCTTTTTTTCCTACTGGTATTTTGATGTTGATGGCTCTTGTTTTGGCCTAGTGTAAGTTGATCTAGGGTGGGTATTACTATAATGCATATGCGATCTTGAGTGTCTTTGTTAGTTGGAGTTAATAATAATGATGATGATGATGATGATGATGATTATAATAATGATAATAATAATAATAAGTATTGTAATATATCCTAAATCTACTGAGTTTTATGCAACTTCATAAACCTCATAAACCATAAACTCATAAACCTCTTTAGTCACACACTTACATTTTGAATGCAAAGCATCACAATAATCAGCTTGTGCTGGCATATGTCTTCAGATTGGTTCATGTTAGCATAATGCCTTCCCATATTGACTGTATGAATAACTAGTGATAAATTACTACAGTCACTCAGAGAAATGTTAGATAATGATGTATTTCTTTCAGACTGCTGTAAGTGAACATAAGTACAATTTATAGTGTTATTCTTGAATTGAAAGCTTACATGGTTATATAGAATATGTGTTAAGTGGCCCTTGTTGGACAAGTTACCATGCACATGTGAACTGATAGTTTCAGTTCCAAAATCAGTATGTTATGGTTTCAGTACCAAAATCAATACATTCTGTTAGCAAGCCATGGGAAAGCTGCTACAATCTGCAATGAGAAAATGGCTATACTGGAGATGAATTGCAAGACAGTATTCTACTGTATTCTGCAGTAACTCCACAATTCATCCATGAGTCTTCAAGCTCTTGTTTCATTTTCCTTGAGTTGATTCAGTGTCTGCTGCTGTGCTGTAATCTTCCCCCTAAGGGACTAGCCAGTAAACACAGAGCCATGGAGCCCGCAAGTCTCAGTCTGTTTTAAGGCTGTGCTAGGCAAGGGTTTTATATGAAAACATCCGTCTTATCAGCCTAGATCACAAAGAGGGGCTGCAACCGAGAAGAATGTCTCGTCCACACTAATTGGGACACAGCAGATTCCTATATATGCCCAAATAAAATTCTGGTGTCGGGTATTGACACTTCTCCGCCCACAGAAAGTGATAAATCAATACTTATAACGGTAATACCTGTGTGTTTAAGCTGTGACCCGTAGCTAGTTTAAATCCCATGAAATTTCCAAAAACTTTGTTGCGCATCTGATGCAGGACACAGAAATTAGGTGTTTTGCCTAATCATCTCAAGTGTTATTTTATTTTTATTTTTTCCCCCCAGAGGTGTGCCTTACACTATGATGGCTAGCTGCTTTAACATTTATTTGCTATGTCTGACTATCTAGAATTAATATTATAGATATCTACAATGTCATTCTGACTAGTCAAAATGACAATTGCAGATTTTTGTAATTCAGTTTTAAGGCCTAATCAGACAGGATTAGTTTTACAGGGGGGCGTCAGGTAATTTTGTGTATTACAGATGTCCTCAGTGATTTTAAACCTGTCCGAATCAACCATGTCTGTTTTTACAGACAACGTTGGTGACAATTTAATCTTGTCCAAACTGCATCCTATGTATGGAATTTACCAAATGGGTGTTTTCACATAGGTTTTGACTGCTATTGCATACTGTAGGCTCTATTTGATTGATTTCTTATAACTTTGAATTCTCCTGGAATGCAGTAACGTGTTTTTCATGGAAACATTTGTACACACTGCTGTACATTGCTCCCACACTCTGCTGGTATACAGTATGTGACTGTACTGACAGCTTCAGGTAGCCACTTGGTACATGAACTGGTACATGAAATTATGTACACCCTATGTTGGTAATTAAAACTCAATCGTCATTTGGAAAACTAATCCCATCTGAATAGGGCTCTTGTCAAAATTTAATTACAGGTATCTGCAATGACGTCACTGAAAATGACACTTGACTTGTCACATCCTAAATTACAATTGCAGATATCTGTAATTCACTTTTGACTAATCCAAGTGATAGTTTTAGATATCTCAACTGTAATCATGACTAGTCAGAACTGTTGTGCATGATGTTCCCATAGGATATTAGTCAAGCAATGTGTTTAAACAGTGTAAAAACAGAATAAACACAATAAGCGGCGTTTGCTGTTGTAGATAAATTAAAGTTATAAAATGCCTTAAAGTGGAAAGGTTTTTTATCAGGGCATTTGTGGTGAACAAGAGCTTTGTTCGCTAGAGAGCTGTTGTACAAATCCACAGCAAATTACAGATTTATTATCCTCACACACATTTGAGGAAGTAGGAAGTACTGTGGACCACCAACTGCTCCCACTTGCTGTAGCTTCTCATTTTGTGCCTTATACATCAAATTTATTAAAGCATTTCATCAGTGTAAGCAAAATAAACAGCATTTGCTTTTAAAGATAAATAGTTAGAAAGTCCTATAAAGTTGAAAAGGTTTTTGTAGTGAACAAGAGCTCAATCTAACAAATTACATATTTATTATCTCCATACATATTTGAGAAAGTAATGTGTGACTGCTGATGCTCCTGCCTCCTGCTTGCCGTAGCTGCTGATGTAATTACAGATACCTGCAGCGTCATTTTGCATACTCAAAACGCTAGGTTAAGATATCTGTAATTACATTTTTACCAGGCAGAATGAGTTCAAATCAGAGATATCAGAGATATTGCATATCTCCGATTTGAAATATCTCTAATCAAAGTTTATTTCAATCAAATCAAATCTATAATTTGATTATAGATATCTACAATAAAATTTATTCTAGTTCACAATATCTGTAATGTTATTCTTAGTAGTCAAAACGTAATTTAAGAGGATCTAGATATCTTGAATTGTAGGGAATTAAAGATATCTTGAATTGAAATTATAACTAGTCAGAATTACATTGTCTATCTCAAACAGGAATTATGACTAATCACAATGGAATTGTAGATATCTGCAATGTAAATAACGGATATCTACAAATGAACTGTAGATAGCTGTAATTAGAGACCCCATACACATGACTGGCAAAAGTTGTTTGAATCGTACTGGTCAAAATGTAATTAATCACAGACATGTAAAATTTGCATTTTGACTAGTCAAAATATAAGTACAGATATCTTTAATTAGAGTTTTAACTAGTGAATATCCAATCTCGTTAATAAATGTAAAAACAGCTTGCCATTCATTCCTTCCCATGTATGCTAGTTTCCCCAAGCTGGTGACAGTATCAGTCATGAATTGTGTTTAAATTTGCATCAGTGGTCTAGGTTGCCCGTCTCCTTCACTTTATCCGTTGGAGTGTCTGCACACAGAGTAGTTAGAGATTTTTTTTTTTCCCTAACTTCAGAAGAACTCATTTGCTGCCATTCATTTCTTCAGAGTTTGAAACACAACTTCCACAGAGCTAGATAATCCAAGACAGTAAACATGAAGACTTCATTTGGTGTTTTCATTTTTTTCCTCCATTATTTCATTCTTTCTGAGTTTAGTGTTTTCATATTAATGCACACATTATGATTCTCTCTGCTTACTGTCAGTCACCTGACACCACAAGAAGAAATGAAAGTCTCCACCAGGAAATAATCCTTCAAAAACATGTCACCTTGCACACTTTATAACTTTATGATTTTAAACAATAGCACTATTCCCCTTTCATTGGGAAACAAAGTGTCTCCTAAAAAGTAGTGAGTGAGTGATCTGTCAAGAGAGTTGGACTCTGTTGGAACGCAACATTAGATCCATTTGGTTTGGATGGTGAAGTTGGTAAACGTGAACGTGCTCACAGCTTACTGATATCATGACACAAAATTTCTGGGCATGTCACACTTAAAAATTCAAACAGTTACGTCTTGCTGCCATTTGAACTTGTCAGCATGGCAGCAGGACTGTAGCTCAATTAATTTCTTACATGCACTTTATCATATTTAGGCAATACTCCATGTTTCCAAATATCATTTTAACCAGATTTGATCTGAACAGATCTGATTTTTTTTGTGTGTGTGTGAATCCAGACCTGCCACTTAATGGTTCCTGTTGTGACTGGATGATAAGTTGTATTGAAATGAAAAGTGTAACTGTAGCCACTATAATTTTATGCTAGTAGAGAGATAACGGTATCAGTGTAGCTAGAGGTAATCCCAAATCTGTCTCTCTCTCTTTCTTTCTGTGTTTCTCCCTTCACACACACACACACACACACACAGATAGACAGACACACACCATGCCTTCTGTGTTGGGGCACTCGGGGCCAGAGGTCTCTTGATTTGAAACCAGGAGCACTAGAGGGGAAGACTTTGAAATGGAAAAGGATTGAAGGATATTGAGAGCTGCACCTCCATAAAGAAGTGTTTCAGGTGGTTGGTGTCAACTAGGTCAGCTTACTACTGTGGTTTGTTTCTGTTCATGTTAGTATGGTGAGTTGCTTTTGTGCTCTGTAGCTGTTCTCTCCCTCTCTCTCCCTCTCTCTCTCTATCTCTCTCTCTCTCACTCTCTCTCTCTCTCTCTCTCTCTCTCTCTCTGTCTGCACTGCGCATTCTGTGTAAGGTGAGTTATTTTTCTGCTGTGTACAACACATGCAGGGGTCATAGAAAGTCCTCGGGGGGGTTGAGAGGTATTTTCTGCTGAACTATCAGGTGCTAATCCTCACATACTGTTTCAGGGGATAACTGACATACAGTTGGTACACTTAAAAGTTGTATAGCCAAAGGCCAGAGGATTTTTTTTTTTTTTTTTTTTTTGTTAAGTCTCAAAGTCAAAGCTGTTGGAGGGGGCTCTTCTCCACAGCGCTACCCCTTAAGGAGATGTTTCAAATATAATTGAAAATACTCTAAATTTAAAGCACCGTGTCGATGACGAGTTTCTCTTACGCCCTATGGCAATTATTCCGTGCACCAGAAACCCATCTTTTCAACGCATGGTAGAGTTTCAACATGATTGAGTAGACTGAGTAAATTAGACAGATAAAAACTGCTGTCTCCACGCTGAACAATTCATTCAGGGGAGGACGTGCTCGATGAAACACTTTGTGGTTTGGCCATCATCTCATTATGCCACAGCGAAGACTTGAAGTTTGACAATCTTCTGCGATTTGGAAAATAATCCCTAACTTCCATCTGTCTGCTTACCCATCCATCCCTCCATCCATCCATCCACCTGTATTTCCATTTGTGTTATCTGTAGACACTCCATCTATCCCAGCGCTATTCTTTATTATTTCTTGATTTTTTTTTTTTTTTAAACAACAGTGTCTGGGAATCCAATGCTAAATCATTTCCTAGAAAAACTTCAACCAAGCACTTGACTCGTTTTTACATTTCCTTTTGAATAAAGCACCAGGACATTGCCACTGAAATAATTTTAGTAGCATGACTGGCATATTAACCAATTAAACTCTCACTATTGCAATTTGCCTGACAGTTTGAGATCAGAGGCCACTTGGTTAATTTCTCCCTAAATTAATCTTGACAGGGCTGATGCAGGTTTGGGCTGGCATTAGTGTGTGGATGCCGGAGGTTAGCGCAGTCTGTCATCAGAAATGTAAACAAAAACAAGCAGTAAGTTAATGAACAACTATGGGGTCACATCGCATTAGCACTGACCCAACACTCTGCTTTGCAGTGAGGACATTTACTGTCAACTCAGTCATTACTAGGTAAAAATAAATAAATAATAGGCAAGATATTAAGATGTAGTGATGAGCTGTGTAAGAGCAACACTGCTCAGAGGGTTACAGTATATCACACAAATGCACATCTTTTCTTTATTACCTTCCCTTAATTGAAACTGTTATTGAAGTGTATGGCATAGACATAGACATTTCATCACCCTTTAACCTATTACTGTGCATTAAAAGCCTCCTCTGTTGCAACAGGCTTCCATTTGAAACACTGCCTTCTCTTTCCTGGCCCTGCCTAAATAGTGATTTATTGGATTGAGAACATTTTTCTCACCCTGAAATGTCCCAGCATTATATACAAGAAATGACGGTCTGAGGCGGCTATGTGAATTTAAGAAGTATTTTCCGGTTACAAAATGATTGCTCATGTTTGCAATGTTAAGATTGTGCTTCAGTAAGCCCATTTAGGTTTATTTTCTCACATTTGTAAAGGAAAATGATCCAGTGGCCTCTTCAGAGCAAATTGATAGAGGCAGTACCGATGCAAGGAGGGGAATGTCTACCATGTATGCCGCTGTAGTGCAAATGAAAGACAGATTTATGATGCATATTGCTGTGGTGCTTCTGCATTACACTTCCCAGATATTAAAAGTTGAACACCTACTGAAAACACTTCAGTAGGTGTCATTCTCCCTGATGATGAAGTTGAAGTTTCTGTAGGTGCCAATTTTTTCTTTGTCTGTTCAGCCATGACAGCTATCACTGCTCATGCTAATTATCAATTTCTGCTTCTATTTATTCCAAGCAAACTGCTGTATAACTGCTGCTGGAAATGTAAAATGCATCACTTTGTGTGTGGCAGAGCATTTTTTCTCTGGAAAGACCTACCAGACAGTCAATGTTTAGAAAAGAAAATGTTGTAACTGTTTGAAAATTTGATGAAATCAGCATATGTTAACCCAAAAATCGTGTTAAATCAATTGATGATTGGGAGCAGCAAAACAGACATTCATTTAAATGGAAATGTCATGGATTATTACTTTAAGTAAAAGCTTGGTATATATGTGGCTTTTAAGTAAAGCCACATATATACCAAGGACTCTCTGCAGGTAAGTGAATGGTCATCTCCACTGCCAAATCTCACAAGGGTATAAAGTGACAGATTTGAATCCCCCTTTAAGATGAAACTGAATGTTGTTAGAATGCTATCATCCTGTTCTGGCATTCTGTATTACACCCCAGAGGCAAAGACCTGCTCAGCATGTTTCCATAACCCACAGAATTATCCTTTCACAAATACCTTACTGTGAGATAAAACACATGAAAGGCTGAGATAGAAAGGGGAAGAGATAAGGAGAGCCTATTTTTACGTTTAAAACCCCCACAGGAACTGAGAGGTGGTTTAATCTGGTTAAGAACGTCTCTCTTTATGTTGCCATGTCAAATGCACAATCCCTATATCTCTAAAGCATCAAAAAGCAATGGAAATTACAAGGAGGATTGGAGTTATTGATTCTGTAAAAATGCTCTTGGTGGAAGTATTTCATTTAAGTATGTGGCATAGGTTGTGCCTCTGCACAAAGAGACAATCACCTTTTGAAAAAGTGACACCTACCGTAGGTTTACAATTAGACTGCACAAAATTGAGTGATAGCATTTGACTTAAAAGCATATGATAACATATGGGACTTTAAAAAGGACAATTTGTATATATCTTTCTGTAGAGACTGAATAATGAACTGCTGGAATTATTTTTTCCTCAGATTTTGACTTGTCCTCTGTAGTATTCTGTATGCATTTCCTTTGTTCCCTCTATCCTGGATCTGACACTTGCGGTATCTCAACATATCAGTATAATGAACCAAATTTAAAGGTGAAAGAATGAAATGAAAAGAGGAGTAGCTCTGGAATAAAACACTTGTATTCTTCACCTGACCATTTTGGAAGCTGTTCACGCAGAGATGTTCTCTTCTTGTCGGTGTGTTGAGCTCACTGCGATGACACCGAGGGCACCTTCCTGCGATCAGACACTCTTATCAGTCATTAAAGCCTACGTGGGGAGGCAATCATTCCCTCTCATCAGAGGGAAATGGAGGTGGCCTAACATATAATGGCTCTTCAATATTAGGGTGGGTGCCACCACTATGTTATTATGTAATAAGGGAAGAGGGACAGGGGGTGGAGGGGTTGGTAGGCGGGGGTTTTTTGCCAGACATTAGGCAAGCTATAGCAATTTCCGAGGCAAATAATTGGACATGGATTCGTGCCATGGGTTGGCCAAAGCCCCTGAAGCTCTGAACTCATTTGCACGGTGGCAAAGCACCTTGTCAGGGTCACAATGCGGAAAATCCCCCCTCCTCAAAACACACACACGCATACACACACGCCTTATACCTGCTACGAGTTTTGTCTGATAAGAGTTAATTTTAGATGAGATTAACTTCTTCACAGGAGAATTACACTTATATTCCCTGGGCTAAAGGTTTGACTTGTGTCAAGGTAGCTATTAGTATTTGAAAATCTTCAATACCAAGACACTATCTTTCACACTGATCTCTCCAGACTAGAAATTGATTAGTGCAAATGAACTGTTTCTACCAACAAGTGCCAATCAAAGATTCAAGTCATGACTTAAACTATTTGGCTAAAGTTCACAACTAAGTGATTTTATATATATATAAATGAATTTGTTCAATTCAAAGCAAAAATGAATACCATTTTCTTTTTTATCATAAATTTTACTTTAAACTTAGTCATATTACAATGAAAGAAGAAATCAACTTTTTCAGTGTGGACAATGCACAGAGATTGAGCTGTTTTTTTTACTTTCAATACTTTTAAGTTAGCTAGTTATTTGGAGAAAGCCTGGAAGATGAGAGGGAAAACTCTTTATCAGGATACAGAGCAATATTTATTTTAACAATTGTTTTATTCGACTGATTTGACTCTGTATGTGAAATTGTGTACATGGACATACAAAGTTATGGTTCCTCTATTTCCAAATATGTGTTACTACCAGCATATGTTTCTTGTTTTTTGTTGACTAGTAGCATTGTCTTGTAATCCCATGTGGGATAGGCCAAATAATTTGGCATGACATGAAAATTAAAAATTCATTCATTCATTCATTCATATATTTATACATTTATGTTGGACTACATAAATTTAATTTATTAGCTATGGTGAAATACACTAAGGGGAAAAAGTTGATTCCATTAGCATATGAAGGTTGTAATATGGGATTAATACTTGTCTGCAAGGTTGAAGTGTCATACTACTCAGTAAGCACAGTCAATCTGATCAGCTATGCCTCATAAACCAACAGGGGAGGTTATTTTTAGGTGCATCAAAAGATGGTGACCCCTATTCATCACAGTTGCACCATTTCTCCTTTAGGGTGCCCTTGCTATTAATAGCATTCCTTAAGCCTTTCTATTGTAAATGAAAGGAAAAGTTGATTGAATGACTTGCACCACTTCACTGTCAAAAAGAGAAGGTACATAATTGTATCTTTGGCCACTGGGGCTGTGTAGCTCTTTTTTTTCCTGAGTGTACAAAGGAGTACAGAGGTGGCCTTCTGAGAGAGGTCTGCCTTGTCCATTGGTTTATGTAACCGCCATTTGGTGAAATATCGCTCTGTGGATTTAGTGAGGCTGAGCCTTTGTAATCCTCAGCACAGATACTTTTACAAATCCTGTATTTAATTAGATTTCCCTATTTAGTCATTTGCGGTCGGAAGCCTAATTCCTGCATAATGCCTACAGCGAGAGTGTGTTCCTGGCAAGCCCGTGGATTGGGTTCTGTGTTCTACTTCAGTGTGTAATGGTCCACGGAGTTCAATTTCACCACACATACCCCTTTGGTTCTTGTTGTCAAACTGAACACAGCAGCTACCAGCTAACCCAGTGTCTTTTGTTTTTGTTTTTTTTTTTATCAGAAAATTTGTGTTGCACAAGTAGGTTTTCTTGACCCATACAGTTAACTCTGCAATTCCGAAGTGGGTTACTTTAAAATTTAATAGGCCTGTGAATTACCCAGGGTATTTCATGCTTGTGTGACAAAGCGAAGTGAGTGAAACTCAGTTCTGGAGCTGTATGAAACATGATTCCGAAGAGGCTGGGAGTTTTACAGCAACCCCCACCCCTCTAGGATTTACAAAACACACCCTTTTAGAGTAATTAAGGAAATCTCAATGAATGGGCATCACATCACTCTGCCAAATGTCATCAAAAATTGGAGACACTTGTCACTGCTCTGTAAACTTTTCTTTCAATCTTTGCATGTTCTATGAACCATTTTTTTTTAAACTCTCCAATAGGAAACAAGAACAAATTTTATCTTCTTTTATATAAAATGAACTAAAATTATCTTTCATCATTTATTGGCTAGAGCAGTAGAATACCTCAGTGTTGATGGTCACCTCTAAAATGTGTTTGCAAATCTGTGGGTGACATAATGGCTTTACTTAGACATAGCACAGTTTATCCCTTTAACTCCATGTTAACTAGGCAGTCTGGAGCCTTGAATGTAATAGATGTGACTGGCCAATTTCAGCAGTTGCCTAAAGACATATTAATGCTATTAGGATCATTATCATCATTCATAGTTGTCAAGAGAAAAAAAGAAAAGCAGTAGTCAGCTGCATTGAGAACACTATCTTTGCCTTTGGTCACCACAACAAATATTCCAGAGCTAATAGGGTTTGGTTTTCAGTGACAATTATATGGAGTTGACAAGTGTTGTTAGCTCGCACACAGAGCTGATATGGCTCTGGGGAATGTGCTTAAAACTATCTAAAAGTGCTAAATCAGATTTGTGTAGACTTAATAAACCGTGGTAGAGTAATGATATTTACAGTCTCAAACCTAAACTGACAGACAATTTTTGCTGTGTACCTACCTAAAATGTGACAAAACTACTTCAAATCTAAATTTTAGGAAGGACCCAATACTCCAAAGCTATCAGGACACAACAGAGCACACTTTTTATGTTCATTATTTCAAATGGGGAGACTTCTAAATATTGTAAAATTGAGTAGACAATGTAGAGATTTGTATTAGCCCAATAGTAACAGCTCTGTATTTAGAATTTGACAGCAAATTGATCAAAATGTGTAATAAATGAGGGCAAAATCCATATTATATATTGAATTTTAGAAAGAGACATAAAAGATGGAAGTGAAAGACAGGAATTGACATGCAACAAACAACAACAACAAATCATGCAATCAAATTGAAATGTATGCCATTGCAAGTTTATTTTGTTTGTCAGCACAGAAGATTCATTGTTTTTATCAACTGGACACAGAGTCTGATGAATTCCAAATTTTACTAAACACTTACACATTTATTTATTTATTTACTTACTTACTTACTTAGTTATTCAGAATAGAAAAATCATTAAGTGAGGGGAAAAAAGCATATATACTTTAAAAACATGAAAAGGGAGTGATATTATGTTATACAATGTGTGACAGCTTACTGTGTGTTAGCAGACTGCTCTGCTGACCATTTTTCTTCATGGTCAAAGTCATCAGTGGTTTTCAGGTGAATGCTAATTAGTATTGAGGACACATTTGTTTGTAGCAGTGCGAGTGTCCATGACAAGCAACGCTAATTACTGCGATTCAATGACAAGATAATTTATGTTGTCATATTGTGCATGCATATGACATAAGCTGTTAAACTGGTGTCATTGATTTTATGACACACTCTCTGGCTAAATAATGACACCTTGAGGTTCTCAGGAGTGTGACGATTGTATAATTACATATAAGGATTCAGAAAGTCAGTGATGATCTAGACTCTATTTCAAAAATGAGATTTGGGTAAGTATCAGTGTGTTCCTGGAAAAAAGAGAAACAGTGGCTAAAATAATTGAATATGGCAGTGTTGATACTACGTTCAGAGACTGATGCATTATATATATTTCATAAAAGCGTACTTTTACTATGCCATCAGAATCTGACTATCATCCTTTATGCACACAGATAAATGCTGGCCATTAAAACACCACAAAGACACTGAATCTTTACCTTGCCTGCCTATTATTAGCTTTTGCAATAATTCATTATTGATTTTTGGGTTTTAGCCTGGTCTCTCTTCAAATCCATGACATTTTCAGAAGAAAATGATTTGAAAGATTAAACCCAGGGTGCAGCTCCATCGATAATGCCCTGCAGAAGCCAGTGAAACAAAAACTTAATTTTCCCCAGTCAATGTTAGAGATGAACACGTCTCTAAAAACTGCACCCTGGCATACTTGAACACTGATTTTGTCTCAAGGCTGCCTTTTGATAGTTTCCTCTTTCAAACCAATAGCTCTGATGGAAAGTCATTGCTGCTCTGTAAATAATGAACGGAACAAAATCAGCCGTTATTGGATGCATCTGCTTAAAGGGCAACTTTACACTCTCAGTTCGCTAATAGACTGAACATTTGTGATTTTTAAAGACCTTTTAGAGATAACCTTTAAGCGTGGTGAGTTTTTTCTGACAGGATGGAACAGGCTTACGAAGGAAAAATTTAAGACATGCACATCTACTGTTTTGTAATTGGATTCAAACTGCAGGCTTAAAACAATGTGTGCTGGACATTGTTCACACAACAGGCCCTCCTGTATCCTGGAGATAAGTTCAAAATTGAGTGGACTCAGCATCTGCTCTGTATTTAAAGCGGACTTCAATTCCCCTTACAGTAAAGGTCATTTAACAACCCCTCCCTTCTGTTAATCCATCTCCCATCCGTTGTTTGAATGCTGGAATCTGACAAAACTTTGGGTATATTTCAACAAAACCCTGAGGACAGAACTGATTGCAAATTAGGTTAGGCAGACAAGGTTTGTTTCAGACTATGCTGAACAAAATGTAAAATGCACAAACACACAAGGTCAACCTGCACATTAGTGGGAGTTCATGTTCAGAAACAGTGGCTGGACGGACCATCATCATAGGATATACTGTACATATCTACATTTTTAACTCTGGGCAGTATTTGACTTAAAGTTTAGACAAGTGACTCAACTCACAAACTTAAAATTAAACTTTCCTGACAAAATATTCACTGTAAAAATATTTTGTGTGCTCTTGGTTGCTTAAGTGGAGGGAGCAGCTACCATTTTTAAGCTATATAGTAAATGGCTTAGACAGACCCAGAATTGTAATGACACAACCCATGGGAACTCCTCAGTAAGACTACAAAACACATTACAGCATATTAAGACTGATGTGAAAAGGAAACTTGAAATGGCACTTTTGGCTTGTTTACATGGTTTTCTGTGAGCTTTGTTGAACTACAAAATGGTCACACAACAGAGTGGAGGGATTGTACCTGGACTGAGAATAGGACGTAGCTCACTGGAGAAATGTTGAGACATGTGGTTGCAAAAAAAAAAAAAAATTGAAACATTTGCAACACTTGATTTCATGAATATCATAGCTATCATAATTTTGATAGCTCTTGCTATTAGCATTTTCACCACATTTGTAGTGAGTGTTGATTTCTTTCTGATACATACATAACCTTCCTCCTCATGTTGAGGTTTTCTTTGTTGTTTTTGATTGACAGTGACCAAGACAGTGTGTTATGATGCAATATTGTCACAGGTGTTAGAAAGGTTAGAAAGGGTGGCCTTTGGAGAAAACCTCACTTTTTAGCAGGTGACAGGGACATTTTTTTCCAGTATCTTCTCATGTTTGGGTTTCAGTTTATCACATTTTTATTCTGTGTGTTAGGTCTGGCTGTGAATCTCCATCTCGTTGCTCATTTTTAGCGGGGGGTCGGGGGGGAATTCATATTCACACTTACAGAAAATCCACCTGACTTACATGTTTTTGGAATGAGGGAGGAAACCAGAGGACCTAAGGAAAATCGACACAAACTCAGGAAGAAGATGCAAACTCCACACAGAAAAGTACAGGACTGTAAACCAATTCCTTGTTTGTGCTGCCCCAAAACTGTGTTGACTATTTAAACATTTGTTGCTACTATGATACCGCAGCAAACAAGAAAGCTCATCAAGAAATGTTACAGAAACAATGGTCATTGAGATGCTCAGTTATTGTGTTCGTAATATTTACACAGGTGTTTTTATTTGTTGGCTCACTGCGTCTATTCCAGTCCTCCCCCTTTTCCTTTTACCCAGTGCATGTGCCGTCCACATGTAAATGCCCTCTAGAGGTGATGATGATAATGGGATTTCAGCAGTGGAAAGCCCTTTTACTGAAATGTTGGTGATTGTGACAACACAAATACAAATGCATTGCATTAATTTTCATATGGATCTCTGGGAATCATATTGAAGTCAGGCTGAACTGAAATGATGGGTCAATTTGCTTGAAGGGGTCCCCTGAGGGAAAAAAGAAAGTGGAGATTTCATGCGGGGATTTTATCATTCCATTTTTATAGAGATAGAAATCTTATTTGGGTCAAAATCTTGTGTATCTACCCATGTGCCTTGGTCTTTCTTTGAAAACTGTTTAAAACCATAAGCACATCTAGTATAATGTATAATGTTTTGCCAGGAGCTTAAAAAAATATTTAATAAGAGAGATTTCTAGATAAAAAGAATTCTTGATATGCTCACCTAGCATGCAGCCTCTAGTGAGCCCTTCATGAAAAATGAAACTAATGACGATCGAGTCCAAGGAAACACAATCTCAAAAAAAAAAAAAAAAAAAAAAATCCCCGTAACTACACCCCTGCTGGTGCAGCGTACAGCAATTAATCAATTAACTGGCAACAAGAACGAGAACTCTAGACTCAAGCTAATTGACATGTAGGACAAGGGTAAGCACTGCCATATTCCGCACTATTGGCTTCACCTGCAGGCAGTCCTTTGGAAGGTGCTGGGATTGGATGCATTGTGGCAGCCCAATGAGTCTAAGAGGCGAGATGGAAGCTGGGAGACAGGTTACGCACCATGGGCAGTTCTGCAACCTCAACCTTGGGCAGTTAATTGAGGGGAAAATACTAGCCAGTCCAGGGTGTTGAATCTGTCTCCCAGCTTACCTTCTTCCTTTTCACGCTCATTGGGGTGCCACTGCATCCATGTTACATTGTAAATGCTCAAGTCAAGACGCTGAGGAATTGTTCCCTTTAATGTTTTGAGTGAAGCTGAAGGCAGTTATTACACATCGAGTATTTGGCTTGATTAGAGTAATACCTCAGGGTAGCCTGAGGGTACATAATGAGTTCATTTCAAAGGGGAGCAGTGAAAATGAAATATTATTGATGAGCACATACACTCACAGACACACACAGAGAGAAAGAGACACATACACACCCACATAGCTGAAAAAGATAAGGTATATGGTTATTTTCAGTCAGAGTCCATACAGGCCTCAAGTACTAAACAGTTGCTGACCCAATATGCAAATGAAAACAAGATGTTTTGTTTTACGAGTGGGTGTTTGCACTCCATTGAATTCATTTTAAAATACTGCCCAAGAATTTAACACTTGATGAGATAGCAAATGACAAGCACCTGCCTGGGCTACAGGCGGCTTACTCATCCCTTATTTAACTCCCCTTTGAAGCATTAGTTGCAGCAAAAGTGACAAACACCACTAGTATCATTGTTTAAATTGTCATTGTTTTAAATGCTGAGTCTACTTCTCCCACTATATCATTATAACAGGAAGTGGATCCTTTAACATGAGGTTCTTAGTTGTTTTGCTAAATCAATACTTGTTGATTAAAACCTTTCTGTGTTATCTTATATCCCTGCTTGTAATGATCGCCGTGGGAGCTTAAAGCTTATCTACATATTTTCTGGCTTGTTTAAGAGTTTCTGTGGCTGAATACAGAGTGGGACCATAATATTCTGAAGTGAAATTAATGGCATTTTAAATGGTTTAAAAACTGCATGAAATATAAAGTCCAATAAGAGGTTAGCTGTGCAAACCCTAAAATATTTAACAGGTTATTTGGTGCTTATCCTTTGTGTTGTACTTACAAACAAATATGTCTTATGGGGGTTCTTTGCTGCTGTGAATTATTATTACTTTTAATAAAAGGTAAGTACTGTTAAGTCTGCTAAGTGTTGGATATAATAAAACATAAAGATGCAAGAAATGGAGTATGACTACAAAGCATAACACTGCTGCTTTCCCCACTTGAGTTAAAATTTGACATGGTCATTTGTGTTTTGAGTGAGTTTTACAATCCTTTGGCCTTTGAAACCTGTTTGACTCAAGCGTATAATTTAAAAATACAAATAGACAATAAAAATTCAGTTTTTCATTCCAGCAAACATATTCAGTGCAGATGCAATTCTTTTCCCCCGACTGCAGTGATAAGATCGTTTTGAACCCAGGGAGTCTCAATACATACCGTTTTCATGGATTATTATAATGTTGACCCATAAGGGTACCTACAAATAAATATGAAAATGTGCCAGCATATCATGAGCCAGATTTAAATGGACATGTTTCTGGAGTGTTGCTCTAAGAGCAGCATCCAAGACAAAACTGCCATTGGCTACGCATTTAAAGGATAACACCAGTGCAATTGTACTTTTTTCTTATTGGCATTAAAAGTCTAAACCACTAATGTATTTGACACAGTCAGAAGCTTGTACTGTCCTACTGCGAGCTTGCTTTACCTCCTGGAGGTCATCGGCTCCCGCTGTTTTTAAAAATACATTAAAACCTCACTGACTATGAGCCTGTCAGACCTCTCAGGTCATAAGGCGCTGGGCTTCTCAGAATCCCATTCAAGAGTCAAATCTAATGACTTGGCCTTTTGTATTTATGCTCCCAGGAAATGGAACAGCCTGCCTCCTGACCTGAAAAATTCCCAACATTACACCCTTTTAAAACTAAACCTGCGACCTTTCCCTTTTACACTGCTTACATGTAGGTATTTGTAATTATTTTATGTTTTACTTGCTACTCCTTCATATGTTGTATTTGTGCTTACTTTTTGTATGCTCTCTGTATCTCTATGTATGTGAAAACATTCTGTGAAAGCAGCTTGAAATACATTAGTATGACTTCATGAATAAACTTGAACGGAAAATTGCCATATGTCGTGCTTAGTTCAGGTGTATTTTCATGTGTGACTTTCTTATCAGGGACATCAGGGATATTGACTGATTAATGTTGGCTTGTTGTAAAAGTCGGGAAAAAAGTCTGCTCTGTAACTTAGAATCAGTATCTATGAGAATTATACAGGATGCAACTTAAGCTCAGTATTGGTGACCTCCCAGAAGAATTACACAATGGGTCTCATTCATGAATTGTTAAAAATAAAAAAATAAATAAATAAATAAAACATTAAAATTCATACCGGATTCATCAAACATTTGGAAACACCTGTTTTCAATTGTATTCACATGCGAATGTTTATGAATCACAATCACTCATGAATGGGAAGCATGTTCACAGTTAATTATCATGAATTAACATAATGGCACAGCTTCAGAAATGCCATAGTGGGTAAAAGAGAATACCTTCATAACCTTCCAGGCTGAAATGGCAGTGAATACAGTGACGAAGAACTTCAGTGGTGCAGAAATTGAGGTTGCATTCATTGCCAGGGGAAAAAACAAATGGCCTACAATTCTGCAGCAGAAGCAGTGGCATTTTGGGCTCACAAAAGTCTGACATATGGAAGGATTTCACAGAGCAGGTGAACGCTGTTACATCCTCTCAGAGAACTGAGCAAGGAGCTAAAAGAAAGTGGTTTGATTTAAAACTGTCCACAAAAAAGCAGATCCTAGCCAAGTAAAGGAATGTCAAGGCGATGGGAGGAGGCCAGGAAACAACTGCTGCTGCGCTCTTCCAAACCGATGAGCACATTGGTACCATCACTGGGGATGTGTTGGTCTCTGGCAGTGATCCAGATGGAGACAGTGATATCATGCCAAGTGCTGAAACTATTCACTGGCTGGCGGGCTCGAGGGAACAGACCTCATTGGACTGGTAAGCAAAGTCTCTCCCTCTAAGTCCATATTATTTGGGACTTTGCAGCATTTTAAACCTTTAATAAATGATTATGGGGTAAAACAACACTGATCAGTCATTAATTGAAATAGCATGAGTTAATGTTCACCTAATTTTTATATGCAAAGCAACTCTTGGACCTAGAAAGCAATTAATTCCCTCACACACTCATTCACTTGCACACAGTTAGCCTGTCTGACTACTTGCGGCCATTAGGAGGCATGTTATTGTCTACAAACAACACCCTGAGCCAGGGTCATTCACTCGCCTCCTCTCTGCAACATGTCTGAGCTATCCAAAGTGTTTTCCACCTGTGATACTGCATGTCCTTGTTTTTAAAATATTGCTTTCTTAGTACTATGCAAAAAAAAAAAAGAGAAAATATAGCAGTGCTTTCAAAGCAGCCCATTCACTTCCCTGTTTCACTGTCAAATTGAAAGGAGTTTGCACAAGCTTTTCACAGATATAAATTTCATTTGGACTTCAAGAACAATTTGGAGTTACAATGAGTTTTATGAATACTGTCACATATAAATTTCCCTTTACTAATGTTTTACGCACAAATTGGATCTCCTCACATGTACAGTGTGTAAAGACATATTGTCTCTGATCAATAAACTCATAGTCGTGCATTTACTATGTAGATTTGCAAAGGGTCAATGTGAGTGAGGACATTTAGATTCAACTGACAAAAAAATACATGAAATATTTACACATTTTGATGGTTGAACTATTTGGTTCTCATCATCAGCCCAATTCACTGATATATTATGTGCCTATTCCACCTTGATTAAGAGATGAGTGTTTCAAGTAAAACAACTGATAAGTTGCCATATATGCTGCTGGACAGCCATTTAAGTCATTTTTTATATTCATATATGGTAGTATAATGACCAGCTCTGCAATGTCTGCTTCCACGTCTGCCTTACTGTTAGCACAAGATTCATCCTCAAAAATACTTTTAAAGCACACTGATCTTGGATCAGCTTCAATTTTACAAGACTGAATGAGGCGATGGAGACAAGTGAATCGGGTCATCCTCTTCAGATCATCCCCATAAATTTGTGACCTGACGTTTACTGGTCTAAATCCTCAAATCCACTTGGGAAGGTAGGTGAAGGAGAAAAGTTGGACCCACAGCCCACCCTCAACCTCTATTTAGGTTTCCCTGAGCAAGGCACTTAACCCACAATTGCTCCATTGAACCTTTACACTACATGACTACGGTCTTACTGGGCAACTCCCAGTTGTGAAAGTGTGTCTGTTATCCTCCCTACTGCTGGAATGACTTCTTCGGGTCATTACTGGAATAACTTTGGTTGGTTGAATATATGGGAATTTTCCTTTTGGCTGGATATCCACTGTGAGAGAAAAGATGATGGAAAGCAAGTGTTTTCACCCTGCTGAAAGCTTGACAGACCTTTAACTGAGTGGGCAGTAGGGTGGCTAAATGATTACAGAGACTGTCCAGTAAAGGCTGTGTCATAGGTTTGATCCCCTAAACTGCCATGTCACCTGTCAATGAACAAGCAGTGATTGGGCAAGGCACTGAACCCCTGCCTGCTCAATCACCATAAGTCACTCTGAATACTAGCATCAACTTAATGACCAAAAATGGGGAGAAAAGTGAATGTAAAATGAGCGGTATGTCAGAGTGGTTGAGTCAGCTGTATTTACTTGAAACTGGAATTAGACGCAGCGTGTAATTACTAAAAATTCAAGCTCCACCCCAGTATGTGTGACAGGCCTATACAGACATACCAAGCTGGATTTTACAAGGTGTGATTACTTTTTGACATCTGGTCAAATGAATGCACAGGGAAATAAAAATGAACAAAATTAAATGGGTGAGGCTACACTTTTCCCCCACTTGGCTGTTTGTATAAATGGTGGAAGTCTGTTCTTGCAGTGTGGGCACAGATTGAGAACATGAAAACAAGACAGCTGTGACATACAGGGCAAACCGCATTTCAGCACACAAGAACACTAACAATCTAGGTGGTGATGCTGGGTAGTGAATGAGGCAGAAGGAATAGACAAGCTCGTTTCTGCTTTCCTATATTTCAAGTATGAGACAGGAATACTGATTGACGCTTTATGTTGCAGTTGGGTTATTTCCCCTCAGTGGGGAGTTGGTGAATCTTGAGAGAGGAGTCCTATGATTAGGCAAATGCTTCAGCAAGTCGACTGGCAGACACTGGCAGGGAGGCAACCCTCATTTCTGATTCTAGGGGTGTCTGTGTGGCCCAAGAAGCAAGCACAGTTGGGGAGTGACTCGAAAGCAGATTATCACTTTCATCCCTCCAAAAATCTTTGAAGCTATGCAACAGTAGACACAGTCCTTGAACCTGAGACGCAAGAACCGGCCTTAAAAATGAGGGGCTGTGGTCTGCTTTGTATTCATTGGAGGTATCCCACAGAGGAAATGTAAATTCAGACGCACAAGACTGCATCAATATTCAGGTCGATGCATTGTTAAAAGCAGGCACATTCATGTAGATAATTGGTTCGTATTGCAGTTACTGTATTTAAAAGCAAAAATAGAGTCAAAGAACAGAGAAACTGTTTTCACTCTAGGGCTGAATTTTAAACTTCCCTTATCTCAAGGTAGCCAGGCAATCAAGAGCGTGGTCTGGCTTTTCTGGAGCATCTCAAGGATCAAAATCGGAGGGCAAAATCCCCATGAAGTTACTAATGGTTTTAGAAATTTAAGGGGAGCTATGAAATTATTGTAAATTGTGCTGCACTAAGGCTGATGAATGAAAACGGCAAGCTTCAAGAGAGTTATGTTTTGAGGCACAAATGTCAGAGAAGACTTCAATTTGCTCCCCAAAGGTATTATTTAGCCATGGAAAACATACTGTATTTGGTATTCCAAACACTTTGCTGGCAATTTTCCGTTTTGTCACAAGCCTTTTGATTGCAGCCACAGTGCTGTGTTACAACCTTCCCCAAAATTAAAACAGCGTATTCAGAATTGAAAAAATACTGAAGGTACTGAATATATTTTTGAACATTTGCAGTCACATAGCAATATAGAATTGTGATCCCTGATGTGTTATTGTTTCACATCAGTACATTAAAATGACTAGAGCTTAACTACAATATTTATCATCTGTTTCCCTCATTGCAAAGCTCAAATAAATCAAAGCATTTGCAGATAGTTGCCCCAGTTCCTTTAGCACAGTGCTACTGGTTGTCCTGGTGGATAGAGCTTAATGAAACATCATAGCCTCACTTTTACATGAGTAAACGAGAAATTAAGCAGCAGAGACAGTTTCTCATTTCAGCCTAATTAAAGTTTTAATTGCTTGATGTCGACTAACAAAGCAACTCGTGGAAAAGCAGAATCATCATTAAGCACACCATGAGTCTGAAATAGGAGTGAAAACACAAACGAATGCTACACAACCCAGGTCCTCTGCATAATTGGCCATGAATACTCAACACCTCCAGACACCTTTCCAGATGACAGGCATTGGTTTTGAGCTGTAAACATATTTATACATGTCTCCCCCCTCTCCCCCTGTTCTCCTGTGCATGTTATTTTTAGGTTAGTGTGTTGTAGACATAACACTGCAGCTATGTGAAATAGTATAGATGGACAAAAGACCTTGGAAACTAATCCTGTTGGTTTTGCCATCTCTAGGAATCTGCACTTCACACGGCCGGGTTGCAGCTAATGGCTGCGAGGTGTGCATGCCAATCTCATTAGAGCCAGGTGTTGAGATTCAGCTCACTATTCCTCCCTTTCCTTCCTCGGCCGAGCGTACGTGCTGTCTAACACTAAGACCCTACAGTGGTTTGAACCATTTGCTCTTATCCCAAGCCCAGTGGATACCTGCGGTGACAGTAATTGAAGGCCCTCAGATCTTTTGCGATCACTGAGCCCCATCGGCCTGCAGTTACCCGTCGTCTTGTTGTGGAGAAATGCACAAACTCTTTTTATGTTTGACATAAGTGTCCTTTGGAACTGACGACCTATATTACCTTCCATGCCACTTGAGGGGAGGATGCTTTTGTTGAAAAAGCCATTGATGTTATGATTTTGATTTTTTTGTGATTTGGGAAAGAGAGTCATGGGGATGGGTATACACATTATTTTGTCAATGAGAGAATGCACATCACAAGGACAAATTACAAACTGCATGGCCCTAATTTTAGATAATGTTGGTTTCTAATACCCAGCAAATCAAGTCAGGTTTTGAACTAGCGTGGCTCAAAGGTCTTTACAAATCATATCACATACATGTCACACAGCAAACTACATCACTATATATACACGCTACATATACTGTACTACATGTTGTAACAAATACCAAATACCATAGCACGCTACCTGCCCTTGCAGCAGGCATTTGTTCATAAACATGGAACTTTGAATGAGTTTTTGTTTTGTTTTTAAATCATGAAATCTCTCTACAAACCGCCTCCAGGTAAAATCTAAATTATGTAAATTTTTGACATTCCTATAATTATGAGAGTATAATGCTTATGATATATGAATATGGTAACAATATATAAATAGATCATATTATGCATAAACAGTCTGAGTCTGTAAGTATCTCTGGGTACATCTCTAAATCTAACATTTGCCTGAAACTGGCTTGTCAATGATGTAAAGGTAAACAGTTCTTCATGAAGACAAGTGATGGGGCATGAGTTTGACCAACTGATGGGGAAGGAGGTTGGGCCAAATAAAAAGCTTAAGATTAAGTAAATGTCTTGCATTCAAGTGATATCCAGAGTCTATATGAGGTCTATCACAATTACCTTAGTCACAGCGTCCACCTAAATCAACTATGAATACATTGCACTGTGGATCTATTCCCCATCATTGCAGGGCTGTGGACTCATCACCATAATAGAGTCGGTCTGCTGTGCAAAAAGTGATGAGGAGTTTTTCTCGCCTTCCCCAGTGCATCCAGAATATTGTGGTGATTTCCAGCAACAGACCTCATAAATCATCAGGGCCTAAAGGACAAAGGGGATCATATGGCACTGGGGTGCAGCAGATGCTAAAGGGTTCAACTTTAGCAACGATAAGAGCCCCCATTCAGAGGATGGGGTTGCAAGAAGCAGATTATCGGTACAGGCCAGGTCAGGGAATGGGAGTATAATTAATGCTGTATGAGTTAAACCTATGACATGCTTCGCCTGCTACCCAGCACTATCTGATTCGAGCGGAAAAGATGTTGGGGTAAATGGGGAGAAAAAAGCGA
>OMKZ01046787.1:27206-39138 GCA_900302535.1 Neoniphon sammara | reverse complement strand
CTCCTGTGGGTTTTGGGCAGCCAGGCCTTTCAGCTTGGAGGATATTATTATTTCCAGGATTTTACAAAAGGTTTTTTTTGTGTGTGTGTGTGTGTGTGTGTGTGTGTGTGTGTGTGTGTGTGTGTGAGAATGCAAGTACTCATGGATGCATGCATGTACGTGGTTGCAGCTACTGCGAATTTGCTCTTGTTCTTATTCAGATATAAGCTTTAAAACCTGGTTGCTTTTCCACAACCAACATCACACAAAATTGAATACATTTGCAATTTCCCATTTCTATTTTATTTAAAGTGCAAAATGCTTTCTGCATAACTTTGCCATTTATTGGCTCAGGTAATAGGGCCCAGATTTGTAAAAACTTGTTGATAACTCAAATGCTGTAGTTACACAGCACAGGACTATAGTTTTAAGCACTGCTATTTTGTTTGTTTTTGCACTGTAGGTGGTACTATTGACATAACTGTACATGAGGTGCTGGATGGAGGAGCCCTGAAGGAGCTGTACAAGGCATCTGGTAATGACCTGGGAGGGCAAACTGTTGACCAAAAATTCAAAAGTTTCCTCAGAGAAATATTCTCTGATGACCTCTGGGATAAGTATGAAAGAACTTATCCCAACGAGCTTCAAAAGATGATGTATAACTTCTCAGTTCTCAAATGTACAGATGAAGATGTGGAGATTTCCTGTCCTTTTAACTTAGCAGCATTAGCTCAGAGGCAACAAGAAATTGAGATGTTTTTCAAGACAGTGCAAGGTGCATCCTGGGCTGAGGGAACCATCAAAATCTCAAGAGAGAAAATGAAGTCTTTCTTTGATGAGAGTCTTAGCGGGATCACTGAGAATCTCAGAGAAATTCTGAAGAAAGATTTCAGAATTGAATACATTCTGTTAGTGGGGGGCTACGCCTCGAGCACAATTCTGCGCACACACATTAACAACAAGTTTGGTAGTCAGTGTAGAGTGCTAAGCCCTTTTAGGGCACAAGAGGCAATCGTGAAGGGAGCTGTCATGTTTGGAAGACACCCAGAGATTGTGGCATCACGAAAAAGTGCTTTTACTTATGGGATTAGTGTGTCTCAGAGATTTGATAAGTCCAGGCATAAGGAAGAGAAGTTGTTCACAAATAAAGGGGGTACGTGGTGTCGTGATATTTTTAAAAAACTTGTGGAAATTGATGAGGATGTGAGATGGGATGAAACCAGAGAGCACATCTTCGGTCCAACAGAAGCAGATCAGACAGCTACAATTTTTAGCTTTTATCGCACAGAGAGAAAAGATCCAATGTATGTGGATGAATGGGGATTGAACCCAGTTGGCTCATTTACAGTTGACATGCCTGTCATTAAACGTGGCATGAATCGGAAAATCAAACTGAAAATCAAGTTTGGCTCCACAGAAATACAAGCCACAGCCACTGACTTGGATTCCAAGTCAACAGGATCTATCAAGATAGACTTCATGAACAGAGCATGAGATTGTTACAAGAGTATCCAAAACACAGCTGTTTGCTGTGCAGAAGCCCAGGGTTGCAGTTTGTGCCTAGGATATTTTAGAGTAGGAAGGTGCAGGTGACAGGTAAAAGCCTAATGCTACAAAAGTGTTATGGATTGCCATTGGCTAACTTGGAAGAATTATGACTTTTATTTTCTGTCATAGTAAAAGCACCTGTTTTTTTGTTTGTTTTGTTTAGTAAAGTTATGCTTAATGTTTCTTTTTTTATGTCAGTCAATAGATGTTGTATTTCTCAAATCTGCTGAAACGTTTCAGTGATACATCCTGTACTACACTTAGTATGACATTACAGAACAATATATATTCTCCAGACACTGACCCTCTTTCCACTTGGTATTAATGTGTGTCCCGCAAACTATAATTACAAGTTGCTAGAAATAAAATGCACTGGCTGTCTTCAGTCAGTTTACACCACCCAGGTCATAGAAGCTATACCTGCATGGTTGGGGCTTACGTATTATACATTAAATGAGAAACTAAAGTAAGAAGGCATAAAGACTGGTAAGTTTTATATTTATTCTATAGGTCATGCTGTGGGTTTAGATATTTTTATTTATTTATTATCTTTTTTAATCTGGGTCCATGTGCCCACCTGCCCTTCTCAAAGTGTCGGCACAGGCCTTATTGTTACAGTATGTGGATTGAAGAATCTCTCTATCCATTTTCCGAGGTGGTTTGGGTGATGGAATTTTCAACTCTGAGTGCATGCACATCTGGATTTGCTCTCTAAATTCACTCACTCCACAATTTCCCAAGGATGCAGGCTAACTGCAGGTGTAAAGGGGGTCATTGCAAGCTTTTGCTTCACAACAAAAATAAGAGTACAAAATATTGCATCTACAAATGACAAAATGATAGAACGTACTGTTAAAAACAAGCCCTGATAATTGTTTGTCTTATTTTTCATGTATCTTGTATTTGCACTGACGTGAACTGGAATGTGTACAGTAATGAATCATATATCTTTATTGTCCATAGTGGACCATGGCCATACTGTGATTGAAATTCCAGTAATAGCAAGGGGTTTCACCCAACAGATAATCACAGTAGCGCAGTGTATAATTGAACTGTTCTTGCTCTTGATACAGTGAGATGTTTTAAATACATTATTTGTTACACACTGTAAAATATTAAAGTGAATAAATATGCCAGCAAACTTATGGCCCTTTCAAAAGGTCTGAAGAAATGAATCTATTTATTTGTTCCCAAATTAATGATAATCAGAGTATCAGATCTCATGGAGGTATGAGGTAGGCATCTATCAGCAGAATACTTTACCCTGAAAAACAAGCAGGTGTTTGTAAAGGGCTCCAAGCACTTCAATCTGCCAAAAAAAAAAAATGAAGGTTGTTTTAAACAGGAGTTACATGAGCACTCTTTTGGGTGCTGATTAAAACTATTTTGTTAAAAGAAATTTTGTTTAAAGAAATGCCAGAAAATAGTCCATTAGTTCATTATGCTGATTACAAATGCCTGTGTCAAGGAGTGACAGCAATGGTCGTACAATAACAATATTCTTAAGGTGAAAAAAGCATTTTTCATTTACAATTACAGACCTAATGTGGACCTCAAAAATTCAAATCACTGTGAATGATAGCAACTCGGTTCCCAAAAAAGGTTTTGGATTTCAGTAGTTCCAAGCTCATGTGACCTACAGATCCAAAACCAACTTGGGAATGTCTAGTGACATGTCCTACATCAGACACACCTCTTCATTTTTACACAGGTATTTGTAATAGTTTTTAATATGAAAAATAAGGTTTTGAATTTGAAAAAGTTTCTAACATGAAATTTCAGATTTTGTGACAGACAGCCTGGATGTGTGATCAGTTTCTCATGCTGTACATTTGCTCCAATCCAATACCTTAAGACGTTTGTAAAAAGTTTTGATATTTGAAATCTACTTACTCACCGTATCTAGAAAGATTTGGTTGTCTTGTGTACTCAAGATGTAAATTTGGGTATAATTGGCATAGAATTGGAAACTAATGTCCTGCTTACAGATAATTGCTTCTATAGTGTGTAGCCAAAGTTAGAGTAGTGATGCACTCCACATGTACCTTTGATTCTTTATGATAAAATGCTGTCTACAGGACCAAAGACATGCTGTTTTGTTAGATGTGACTTAAACCAATCTAAAACTTATCCTAAAAGGCCGACCCACTTTTCTAATCTGCCGAGGACATTGTGTCTTGTCTACTGTGTCATAGTCAGCACTCAGGTCTAACAGTACCAGGACATTGAGATTTTTTCCCATAAATGCTTATGGGAAAATGGGCTTATCTGAGAATCCCAGGAGCTCTTATGAGAGTCACAAAACAAGTTTCTGGGTGCAACGGCAAGAGGATCTGTACAGGAAATGGAAAGAGGCAAAGAGGATGTCTTCACCCATTTAGGAGAAGGTTGAGGCCGTTGTTAAATTTCACAACTGTATCCAGTATCCAGACAGGACATTTTGACTTGTTTGCCCACAGGATTTTAAATCTGAAATATCAGGCTTGGGCGGTGTTAGTTCAAATTTGCCAATGTTGGGCTAGATGTGTGGAGGGCTCCGTTGTAGCTCTCTGCTTTCCATCATGAGGAAACAAGTTCCTGGTTATGACATGAGAGATCAGCAGATTGGCAATGGAAATTTTAATGTAGTCTTTAGGCCTCCAGATTTGTTTGTGCCCATTTCACGCTGGTGAGCTGTCTTAGACACCACTAATCTGGAAGTTATCAGGATAGCTGTCAACAAGCTTCATATCATTGCCATGTAGCCAACCACTGCAAAGTTCTACTAATGTATGCTTTTTGGGTTCCTATTTACAAGCAGCAAATAGTACATGCTGAAGCAACACCCCCTCTGTTCAGAACCTGGATATACAGTTATCAGATCAGTGAGACGGCGTTTTACAATTTTTCAAACACTTTGTGAAAATGCTAGTGTTGACAGAAAAAAACTGACATGAAAATGGACTTGGCCTAAGTATGGGCTAGACCCTCCCAAGGCTGATTAAGAAAAATAGAGCTGAGTGTGGCCAACCAACAGGACAAGGAACTGAAAACAGCAAAACAGCAGTGTTGATAGATATAGGAATTCCCCGTGACAGCAACATGAAGAGGGAAGAGTGCAAAAAGCTGGAGAATTATGAAAGGCTGGAGAAGTACCAGGGATTGAAAGAGGAACGGGAGATGTGGAAAGTGAAGGCAAAAGTGGTTCCTGTGGTGGCAGAAGCGCTCACGGCTGTGACTGGAGCACTTCAACAGAATCTACTAAGATTTGTGTCAGAAAGAAAGAAAGATAGATAGATAAAGTAAGAGAGGATGAAACCTGGCTATTTGTGAATGTGGCCTGAGTCATCTAAGTACAGAAAATGATTCCTCTGCCAAGCCAATAAGAAAAAGTGCAGTTAATGATTTTGATGTGTTTTAAGCCCACCCATGAAGCACTACTTGACCAGTCTTTTCAATCATGCGGCTCCTGGCGCAACCTCGATCAGATGATTGACATATGACAACCGTTCAGAAACGAGTTCAACCTGACTGTCACGTTTCATACGCTCCGTATGAAACGTGACAGTCAGAACAACAGCACAACCTCTGACAGCTCAACAGTCAGAGGTTAATATTAATAGTTATTAATAGTTAATATTAGTAGATGTACTTGCAGCTTTATGTGTTGGATTTCATGGTTAGCTCTGTTAATTTTTATGGTGATAGTTGTTATTACACTTAAGGTCAGTACAATGTGAATATTTATTCACTACATTTTTATACTTCAGCACATTCTTCCACCTGACATTGTGCAGACACAGAGGAGCAGCTGAGACTAAATCTGTATTTTCTTTGTATTTTTCTGTGGCTTGAAATGCAAAATAAAGTCAAAATTGTCATCAGGGTGGGTGGAGGTGAGGGAACTGCTCCTGCCTCATCAAAAATTTTGACCAGCAGTTGCTACTGCATCTGATGTAGGATTTACATAAATGACTCCAGTGTTGTATGGAACAACATCCAACAGTTGGACTTGACAGTAATGAACAAATAATACCATAATTTTATCTGGATCTGTTCATCCATTGTTGGATTCCCACCACAGCTAGCAGCTAACCAATCATGCCTCTTTTGTTCAGGTCCTTGTAGCCTAACATATGCTGCTATCATAGGGAGGCAGACACTTCTCTACTATCAAGATGAGCCTCTTTTTGTCCATCTCTGCTCTCCCACGCAAAAACAGTAGGGAAGAAAACGGGTTTAGGGGCTTGCCATACCTGCAGTATGTCGTTGAAATAGAGACAAAGCGACTTTTTAACCTGAAGTGGCACCACTTGCTTCACTTGCTGATGCTTGTTGCAAGTTTGGACATCTTCACTGGAATTACTGGCTATTTATTTTTTCTTGCCACCCCTTCTTTCACTCGCTCTGTTACGGTGAAAGTCAACTGACATCACGAAGTTTGGCTGTACTGCTGTGGAGGCTGGAAAAGCAGGCATGTTGTACAGAGTGTCCTCCCACAAAGAACAACTCCACAGGTCATTTGTGCCTGCCCAATAAAACGACAGACAGGAGCGTTTCCTAAATTAGCGCCCCTACCGTCAGCAAGCGACGTTGTAGAAAGAGCGAAGTCCCGAGAAGTCCCTAAACATAACCAAAAGGTGACTGTTTTGAAAGTTGTTTGTGTGCATGCGTGTTACAGCTTTAAGAGATGGTCCTGTGTGCCATAATCTTTATTCTCATATTTGAGGGTAGCAACAATCAACCTATGTGGTCGTCTGGGTTGGAGGATGTGTTGGTAGTTACAACATTTATATTTTATTTGATCAAACTTTTAGATCAGAGAATGTCAGATTGTTGTGTGTTTGGCTGCCTGAATTGTTATTCAACATGCAAAGATCTGAAATTGTCCTTTTCAACGCAACAGGAGAAATCTGTGGCTGCAGGTATTAAAGACGGTCGACTGGGCTGGACATCAAACTCTGAAGCGGTCTATGATTCTGGGACCTGCTCTAACTGAAATAAATAAGGAGCACCACAATGCCTGCGGATTTCATTTTCAGTGGGCATTCAGGGTTAGGAACAGGTGTAGTTCATCTTTGTGCTCACATAGTTGATCCTAAATTGGACTACTAAGTGGCAGTGGGCAGTTTTGAAGCATGTTTAAATGTGGAAATCGGACAAATACGTACCTCAAAAAAAATGTGGAATATATGATCAGTTTTAACCTGTAAGACCATAGTTTCAGAATTGGACTTTGACCGGTGTAAAGGGACTGATATACTTCAAAACGGATCTGCACGCAGACAGCTGTGGACGAGCTCGCCGACAGCGGATGTGCACGTGGCTCTGTTTATACTAGATGTTTTCCTTTCATCCACGCACAGAACTCCTTAAGTTTTTTAAGGGTCCAGTTCAATTAAGGGATCCCGTTTCTTAGTGAGTGCTTAATGAAGTTTGAGTGGCTTTCACAAATCTGCCTCGCAGATACTTTCACTACCTGCATGCCTCCATGTCTGTTCCCACTGCCTGGGTGATTTCTCACCATGAATTTGCACAAATTGGATTATTGTTGATAACTCTGTGTAATGACACTTGCGTTAAAATCATGGCCAAGAAATCTGAAGAGGCCAGCAGTCCTCAAAACCAAGCAGCTAATGGCCCTTTTCAACAGTAAGAATTTAGTGAAGCATGCTGTGCCGTGAAGGCTATTTCACGGGTTCTGGAATCGTTCCCACTGGCAACAACACAGTTCCATGTAAAGCCGTGATTTCGGCCCTGCTCAGGAGGAACCTTGGAGGAGCTAACAGTGTTGCTGATTTTAACTAGTAAAGCACTGAGGCAGAGAGTGCTCTGCCCACTTTATTGGAGGTAAACAAACTTATTAAGAGGATATCTCTTCTGAACATAAATGAATTGGGTAACATTAAAGTCAGAGAGTGAATGTTACTACAGTGCCAACGTTATCTTATTTTCAGGCAGGCAGTCCTATGTTCATGATAGTACAAATCCAGATTGGGCCACTTGTCTAAGCTTGAGAGAAACAGACAGCGAAAAGAGTGTTACTGCAACAGTAAGGTATCAAAGAGCCAAAACCAGAGGAACTACAATCAGACCGGATCAGGAAAGCTCTGCAGCAGAGGCTCAGCTCAGTCAAGATGCAGTGGCAGCTACAAAGGTGAGTGAACAGCTAATCATCAATACAGATGACCAGATGATGAGAGTCAGGAGCAACATGTGACTCTGCAACTTGTAAGACTATAAACAATTAGTATCAGAGACTAATCACAAAAAAATTAATCTCAGAGAGCACTGAGCTCTCTGAGGTAATTACAGACTCATTCCAGGATGATAAAAAAGTGAACTATTACAATTGGCTGACTACCTAGATTAAAGGTGTTGATGGTCTTGTTTGGATCCCTTGAAAGTTTCATCCCAGAACAGTGAATTAAATACATTTCATAAAGTAACTGCTGTCCTAATGACACTTAGACATAACATTCCAGAGCAGCACATGGAATAGAGATTTAACATTTCACAATCAACGGTGTCAAAGAGATTTTTTTTACAGTGAGTCATGTCATGTATGAGAGGTTGAAACAGTTCATATTCTGACCAGACAGAGAGGAACCTCACGAGTCAATTCCAGTGGTTTTCACAATACATTTTGGCTCTACTGCGATCATAGACCATTTATTGATATATTTATAGAGAGATCATCATATCTACAAGCCTGGAGTCAACATGACATGACATGGTCTTCACACAAGCATCCAAATCCTCATATGTATTACCCCACAGGGAACAGTTTAATTTTTTTCTTATGCATGGCTGCTAGAACTAGAGATAAATATATCACAGAGAACTGAGGATTGCTGGAAAAGCTTCTCCCAAGGGATCTGATAATGAGCCTATAATGTACTCAAGTTAAAATGCCCACTTTCACACTCAAGGTTGAAACATCACATAATATTGCTCAAGTCTGCATTTGTGTGGAACAAGTAATAGGACTGATGGGCAGCAAATACACCATACTGTCAGAGAGACTCCCAATCAGTTACCTTTTATGTATGGAAATGAAGTGCTGTGTGCTGCAGTTTAATAAGTATGTATACTTCTATTGTGCCATTTAGTTAAGCGGGCACAGCTGTATGTTAGACCATGTCTGTTAAAACACAGTATGCACAAACATGTATGCATGACTATTAGCAACACTGACATTTGAAGTATGTAAGTATGACAGCAAAATATATAAACAACAGCTTTTTTTAGACTTAAAAAATATATATATACATACATATGTTTTCACTTTTCCAATATCGATGATATTGAATCGTTTATCACTGAATCGATATATCAATCCAGATTGATGGATTGTCACACCCCTACAAGACAACTGCCATAACAGCCACCAGAAATAGTTGCATCTGATGATGCTCGTCTCTGACCTCTGTAGATTGACCTATTTATTGCACTTGCACTTTTGGGTATGTATGTATATGTGTATATGTATGAATGCAGCAGCTGTTTTCTGCACTACCTGCCCAAGATGAATTTCCCCTGCGGGACAAATAAAGTTTATTTGATTTGATTTGATTTGATTTGCTCCCATGTGTGGGATTCTGGGTCAGTGACAAACCCACTACTACAGGGAAAGTTTTTATGAAATGCTTTATATATCTGACAGTATTGGTTCATGGCTACCTACCAAATAGCTTTCACAAGACTTTTTGGTGAATTCTGAAGTAATGTGGAGCACACTGCCTATACACAAGAAGCAGCAACCCTACCGGCTCTACAATATCAGCTTGGATCTTTGGTGAGTAACATTTTCAATCACTGAAGCACAGTGCTGCATCAACTCATCTCTCTCCATTTCTGCAAATTTACTGTTACATAGTCCTATCAGTTCAACTGGAAAGGACCAATTATGAGTCATTGGCATGCTGTTCTACAAATCCTGTTTATGTTCAAATCTTTCTGTTTCTGTTCTTTATCCGCTAACTTCTCACTTCCCAAACTTTCTCAGCTGCATTGATGAAACAAAACAAACTTGACCTCTCTGTAGCAAGGGTGAGGGAAAAGAGAACTTACTTGCAGGGATCATTATAGCTAGTTTATCTTGGTGTCATTTTTTTTGCTGATGAAGATATTCTGAGTTTGATATGTGAATTAACAAACTTGAATCTCAGCCTTGTCAATCTCTGTCCTCCCAATAGATTTAAGACCCCAACAGGGATGATGAAACCAGATTGCCCATGAGAAAATGTGACCACACCGCTCTGTTATGTAACCTCATGTCAGGCCATGTATGAGAAGTCAAATTGGTGCTCCCTTTTGGCAAGGATGGGAATTCCAGGCTCTGTCCCTTGTGCTGACTATACTCACTGAAGATCTACGCTGCCTTGAAGTGCTGTCAGAAAATTTATATTTAAGGGTGCAAATAATACTAATAATACTACTAATAATAATAACGATGATGATGATAATAATAATAATAATAATAATAATAATAATAATGATAATAATAATAATAATAATAATAATAATAATAATAATAATAATAATAATAATGTGATATTTAGGGGCTGGAAAGATGAAAGCCGCAACAATTCCTGATATTAAAGTGATACATGATTATATACTATATACTATTACTTTAATAAAGCAGGTTCAAAGGTCCCACATGATTCAATTTTCACTAAAATATGACCAGTGGCTACTGGAAACACAGGCAGTGTGGTACTCTCATGAGCTGTCACAAGTTCTTCTGTCACAAGTTCCTCTGACAAATCTTACCAGCATGGCAGCTGGACTTTCAACAAGGCACATCAATCACAGCTTGAACCCAGAGAGGTCACGCTTCGGTTTCATTTGCAATGAAGCTTCCCTTCTTAGGAAACTAATTTGACCAAAAGGTTACTTTAGACAACTTACCAAGAAAATGTCACATGACAAGCATAGAATTCCACACAGCACTTAACTAATGCAACTCAACCCCCTACTGACATACAAACAACAGGTCTCATATAGTAACATTTAATAATCTTTAATTCCAAATGTGCCTTAAAGCAACACTTCCATCCACCATTGAAATAACAGCACCCATGGAATGGCTTTTGGCTTGCCACACAGTTTTATGGGCCATCTTACACAGTGAAGATGTGTCCTGTGCTTCCTACTGTAATACTGGCCATATTTCCCAAAAAATTACCTTATTGTTATGGCTTTTCATGTTCAACCTCACAACATTTAATTAATGATGTACTACTAAAAAATTTTTGGGTCATTTTACTTATAGCTTGTATGCAGCTGCTTATCTGTCTTTGCAGGACAGTATGTTGATGTAGCGCCCCCTGGTGCACATTAAAAATGAAGTCTTGTTTGAGCCTAAATCCCAACATCTGCTGCCTTTGTGAGGCAGCTTGATGTAGTTTATGATCACTGGCTGAGGAATGAGACCTCATCTTATGTCTGGCTGAATCTTACACTGCTAGTTTGAATTCCTAGAAATTGCAAAAAAGCAAATCAGAAACACTCCCCACTCTGCCTGAGCTGCCCTTGAGCAAGGCACTTGTCCAGTGAAGCTGCCATAGAAATATAATCATTCCATTTCTGTGGAAGCTACTCAGAGGCCAGTTGTACAAGACTGGTGGTACAAGGCAGCTCCCCTCAAACACATGTCGGTGGAGTTGCCTTTGAATTTCTTTGTAGTATAACCCTTTATCCAGAGGAGCACAGTATAGTCCTCTCATTGTGCTGTAAATACTGCTGCGCATGTAGGCAAGTGGGTGTTTCTATTAAGCGCTGAACCAGGAAGCGTACTGACTGTCTCGGTCAAGATTTCAAATTTGGCAGCAAGATCATTTCCGGTTTAGGTGTATTATCTTCAAAATAAAACAACATAAAATGATACTTAAAATAGCAGCCTACATTTCAAAATTAGTAGGACAAACTTAACAAAAAACGTATGTTGGCTATTCTAGGTGACATTTAATAGTTATCCGGAATATGTTGATGTGTTTTGTGTTGTTACTGGGAGATGTTAACGTTTGCTTGGAGCCGAGTCTTTATAAAAGTAAGGCATCAGAGTATTTTCTCCTTAGAATTTAACTTCGCAGTGTTAAAGACGTCGCAATTATTCAAATATAACCGCCCGCCTTAACTGACCAATGAGAATCGCGGATTCAGCAGCGAAATGCGCATGAATCCATGATAAACAGATACTGCCCAATAAAGCTGTATTTATATTGTCGTGTTAGCTAGCGTCCTCATTAGGCAATGGAGACGGGGGAATGGGACAGGGGGAACAGGCTACAGGTTAATTGCTTTACTGAACGGCTCTTTAGGAACACTCACCTCTGTAATACTGCTGGAGTTTAAATATGTCTCATACCAGTCTAGATGTTAGCTGTCATGCAGGTGTCTCCCTCGCACCGACGGAGAA
>OMKZ01046780.1:0-10372 GCA_900302535.1 Neoniphon sammara | reverse complement strand
ACGCACTGTTCCATGCAAACTCAATGTCCTGGGTTTGAATCTGACCCTCGACCTTTGTCGCATGCCGTCCCCGTCCCTCTCCCAGTGTTTCCTGTCTCACGCTACTTTGAAGTTATCTAACAGCAGCAAAAGGCATGTTTCGCTTCCTCTGAATGATCCGTAACAAACAGCGTTGATGTGAAATGTTTCTGTCAGGCTTCCATTATAAAATCTACTTCCATTCAGAGAAACTCAACTTTTCTACAATTTCTAATCAAGGCTGTCTTAGATTATGACCCCCCCACCCCCACGAGCTGCATAAATTAGCACTGAAATTGAAATAGTAATTAATTATACTTCCTGTTTCTGGGAGATATAAAAATACTGCTACTGTAACTCAGTCCATGGCAAGAAGAGAGAAAAGACTATTCAAAGAAACAAGGACACACAGTGTCATTGATGCAAACCACTACTTTTTAGCTATAGCTAAAAAGTGGTGGTTTTAGCATAGCTTCAGAATTTTTTTCACCTACAGAAAATTACAATCAAATAATTAATACATGAGCAAGTGAACTTAAAAAGATAAATAAAATTCAGGCTCTCTGTTTATTACGGTGAATCAAGGCTCACCTCCAGGGAACACCAACTAGTGATGCTGTTCTCTGCCCAGATATGCGCACTGGGAAATGAACTGACAGATGCGAAGGTCCAGTGGAACTTCCAATGCGATATAATTCACAGTTAAAATGTCAGGGAAATGACCAGAGGCATAAATAACTAACTGAACAGATAACTTAAAACTGAACACTGTGCATGTGGCCAGCCGCATGTTGGATTAAGCTGCTTCCTGAATGATTGGATGCACACCAAAATCATAGTGAAATTTGTCATTGGATTACCATCACACTGCTTGCAGAAGCACAAAGATGATTTTTAAGTTTTCACAGTCACTGCAGCTGCAGTGTAGCAGTTCGCGTAATAGCCAGTAGCCTACGGTTGCCGCCCACACTCTTTGCTCTGCCCTCGCTGCCATGTAAGAAACAGCAAGGCGGGACGTCCAAATGGAGTGCACCTATAGCTAACTGTGATCGTGTGAGCGAGTGAATGAGTGAGCGAGTTTCACCTACAGCGCATAGAGGTGCTTTGCATCTAACGAGGGGAACCAGAAGGATGCGAAGAGGTTATGGGGAGTGGGTTGAGTTCCCCCCTCACATCATTTTCATTCATCTTCACCTCGCCCTCTCTCTCTGGGGGCATAGGCCTGGGGGACACAAGGTAGATAGATAGAGTTAGTGTAGACCGGGTTATAGCCACACTGGGTCATCCTCTGTCAGCTGAGAGTCAGCAGAAAAAGAGCTGAGAGCAGGACACTGACCTATGTGCTCTGTGACCACTGCTATATGTGTGTGTGTGTGTGTGTGTGTGTGTGTGTGTGTGTGTGCTTTCACCTTTTGAGCCCTTTCCGCTACCTCACTCAGTGGACTACTCCAGTTTGCATGCTAGACTTGAATTGTGGAGGACTTGGGAGTATTAGGATATGTATTTGAAATACCCCTCACAATATTAAAATGTTTGCTATTTTAATGGCTGTTTTGCTCTTGTTCTACACCTAAGAAATGGTTGCATCAATATTAAATGGTTGCACCAATATTCTGGTTTGCTGATAGTTTACACCCTCTGATACTGTTACGATCAATCCCTGATGTTCAGTGTATTCCAGGAGTTATTTTGTGATGAAATGCCTTAATAAACTTTTTAGTTGTATCCATATTCCTTTACTTACGCTATCATAATCTAGACTTTAAAAAAAGTAGGTCTGAAAAAAACGAAATAAATGAATAAATAAATTTATATAAAATACAGTTGAGAGTTTACAAAAAAAATTAACCTCAAACTATTCGGTATACCTACAAAACAAACTGAAATGGAATTTAAAAAATGCAAAGGAAGTTTCTTTACTAGGAAGTGAAAAGCTTGCTCTTTGATTCTGGACTGCCACCAAAACCAGACATTTACCATACATGTTACAGAGAGCTGAAGGTTTTTCGGCTGTAAAACTCGAGTTTTCAGCTGTTTTAACAGTGCTAAAGTATTGTAGGATGGATGTTCCCTCGGACATTTGATCCTAAACAGCTAATCCCTTTGGTTTCCTTTGGTAAAACATCACACACCAGCAGGGTCGGTAAAAATGAGTTTGCTGTGTGTAGTTAACTGCCATCACCTTGCAGGATTTCGGGACTTTGAAATCCTCATAATTCAAGCAGTTATCTGACGCTGTCATTTGGGGCCACCAATGTGCAAAAATGGCATCATGCAGCTTTGAGGATCCGTTGACGCACCTAATCCTTGAATGGGTTTCAGTGGTTTGTTCGTGTCACAGGGAGGTCTGAATGTTGTGGCTGTTCCACATCCAAGAAAATGCACTTCAGCGAAGACACTGGAGTTTGTGATTTTCTGGATTTTTGGGAGGAGCCATTAACAGGATCAAAGTAGTAATCCTTAGTTTTCTTAATTTTTATGTCTTCATGTTCCCAGAGATCAGCTGTCAATCAAACAGTGTGTCCAGCACTGTGAGGTCTTTTTCCTTTGGATTTTCTGTAGGTGGCGCTCTTTTCTGTGTCTGCTTAGCCATGATGGCTATCACTGCTCATACTAACTACCCAGTTCTTCTTCAGTTTATTCCAAACAAATGTGGAACACACAATGCACAACAGAGGATTTTTTTCTAGGAAAGAGCTATCAAATATGTTTTGAACAGCAAATGTAAAAACTTTCAGTGAACTAGCTACAGGCTGAATCACCACTGTGTTATATCAAGCAGTGATAGAGAGTATTAATACATTCATTTAGATGAAAATGTCGCAGATTATTATTACCAAAAATAAATAAATAAATAAAAAATTGGAATATTGACTCAAATCATCATTTTATCAGGACCCTGACTCCCAAAATATCAGAATTGACCTGCAAAAGCCCGCATCAGTTTAAAGCTACGAGAAAGCCCTCAGTCAGTCTGTGCCCTCGTTCTCTTCTGTTTATTCGTCCTTGGGGTGTGTTCAGTGTGTCTCCATCTCTCTCTCTGCCCTGTCCACCCGGTGTCAATCTGACTGCTGTATAATTGGTTGTTTTTTGGTCGGCCGGCCTGTCCTCCCTGGCGTTGATTCATGGCGTTTGTAAAGGTGACAGTGGCGGCTGTCCCTACCAGACAAAGTAGAGCCATCACTAGCTAGACCTCAGCTGACCTGCTAGCTTGTGCACGCACACCCACACAAACACACACACATGTACGTGTAGGCACATATACACACATGTACTGGCTCATACACATGCACACATAGGAAAACACACACACACACACTGCGTTGCCTGGGGGCTCACAGGGGAGGAGAGAGAGTAAGGTAGGGTCATCATGTACACAGCTGGACCAAAGGAGATGCTCAATCGCCTTTATACACACACACACACACACTTCTCATGGTTCTATAAACTAAAAGACACATGAACACACACACCTCACACAGACATATGTATAAGCAGAAATAACCGCTATCACACACAAAGACACAGAAACAGACACACACACCTCATGCCTTCATGTAAAATGTAAAGGAATTCATATACACTAGTAAGTATTACATGGTGTACACAGTGAGACACACACACACACACACACACACTGCCCCACCTCATCTGTAAAAATCCCCCCACAAATAACAGGCATATGTGTGTCAGGTTTAGGGGTCTCCATCATGCTGGTTTTAAGGCAACGGCTTCATATCTATAATTGAAGGTAATCGTCTGGTAAAAGGATTGTAAAGGGTTTTGTTCTGTGGATAAGAATTGATCCTGAGCTTGGGCTTTTTCATGGTCCTGCCATTGACCTTGTAATTGATTTGGGGAGCATGATATTTTTTATTTTCTCCTCCCTCGTGACTTGGTTTGATACAGTATAATTGACTTTGCCTGCTGTATTGTCTATTCAGGTTGATTTCTTTGTCTTTGTGTGTGTGTGTGTGTGTGTGTGTGTGTGTGTGTTCCTATACCTTTATCCTTGCAAGAATCAGTTGGAGTTTTTAGACCTTGAGAGTGAAGATGTTTTTTGCCAAAGTGGCTATTTAGACTGGTCCTCACTTCTGCACGGGTTTAGACTGGAGGTTATGACAAGAGTTAAGGTTAAACTGGTTACGAGGAAAATCATCATTTGGAAAATTTTGTTTCCATCTTGGTTACTAACCGTTTATTGCTCTGCTGTTTCTGCACTGCACTCCAAAAATCACCTGTCAATCAAACAGAGTGTCCAGCACTGTGATGTCTTTTTACTCAGATTTCCTTTTGATGGAGTTTGAGTCTTTGTAGGTGGCGCTCTTTTCTTTGTCTGTTCAATCATGTCAGGGATAGATAGTAACATATTAATTTACGTGAAAATGTCTTGGATTGTTATTTATGTTAAAGGCAGAATGATCAGGGTAAGTGTTGCAGTTAAAGGAAAAGTTCACCTAAAATGCCTAAAAAGATATCTCATTTAACCCAGTTACACTCTTTATACCCAGATAGTGTCTGTGTGATGTGGTGAGGGTTCTTTCCATCCAAAAACCATCCAATTGTATAGATTTCACTAGGAACACATGGGAAAATCTCTTTTTTGTATTTTAGGAGAACTGTTCTTTTAGGCACATAGTGGTAAAGGTTGAGGTTAGGGGTTAAATAATGAATGTAGTCAACAAAAAGTCCTCACAAGCACAGTAAGACAAGTATGCAGGCATGTGTGTGTGTGTGTGTGTGTGTGTGCGCGCATGTACATGCTTGGCTGATTACATGTGCATGTGCGAGGAAGCTTACATTTGCCAGCGAGCTGACCTGTGTTAGCTAGCGAGTATAATTGATTGTGTGTGTTCTGGTGTCTCGGTGTTAAGGTTAATTTCTCTAACTGCTGGTAAGTGCTGTCTGACCGCTCCCCTGGTGGCCTCTCCCAGCTGAAGTAATGCCACTTAGAGGCCCCGGGCCCCCGCCGCCGGCTGGCCCATCGATCCGCTGATCAATAACCGCATCTGTACTGTACAGATGCAGGGAGGCTCCCACACCGGCATGACGCTAACGCTCTGGTTGGTCTAGAGCTGGGAGTCACGCTGCACCACTGGTTCTCAAACTGGGCTCCATGGATCAGCCAGAGGTTCTGAAACAGCAAATATTAGGAATAGTTACATTTCATTATTATTTGATTCATTAGAAATGATCCCATTTAGAGAGAAATTATCCCATTCAGACATTCACAAGAAATTATCCCATTTGTAATACGACCTAATCACTTTCATCACTATTAGCTCCCCCAGTGCAGTGTAGACAGTTCTGCAATTCAGTACTAAATCAACAGTGTCAGAAATCTTCCTTTGTGGGTCCCTGGGATCAAGTCTTTTCAATGACAGTATCACCTATTGTGTGACTATTTATGACTAGATCAATCTTTAATGTGCTTCAATGGGGAAAGTGGGTCTTTGCAGGAGCAAATTATAATAGGATACAGCAGGAAAACAAAACATAGTAGATGTAGTAAATGTAGTTAAAAAAAAAAAATTAGAGCCTAAACAAGAATATAAAAAACATGTTCAGCTGACAATTTCAGCACTGGAGCATGTTGAGTAGAAGGTACAGTATGAATGATAAGTATGGATTACAGCATTATGAGGGGGTGAACAATAACAGCAGTGGGTCTTACACAGGCAAAGAAAGGAATGAATGCAGATTGAAAATATGCCAGAAATATTAAATATATGCGGTAATACAAAGAATTGGACATGACACACTCAACGACTGGCTTCTTGCAATTTTTTTTTTGTCTGGTGTTATAGCATTGCACAGTTGGATTTGAACGCACTCTGACCGAGTTCTAACACTACACAACCAAGTCTCACTATAACACACTGTTATTTATCATAAAACCAAAATAGTCATGGAGATAGTTTTTTTTTCTTTCCCCTCATTTCATGTATTTTTATTTCTTTCTTCCTTCAGACATTGACTGTTGGCAGTCCCTGTTCAGATGTGGATGGTTGATCTGTTCACACTACAAAAGGACATCAAAGCATGTCCAGATTCAATTAAAAAAAAAAAAAAAAAAAAGACTATGACAGTCAAACTAGCAATGCCTCGGTCTGATTTTACCATGTCGTGATACCAAATCACTTAATCCCCAGCTTTAGGTTTTCTCCTTGTAATAAGGGAAGCGTCTTTTACCCATATTAGTATGTGTAAGAAGAGGATGTTAACAAGATTGGTTCATACAAATTGTAAAACACAAATACTTTTGCTCTTGATTCCCTGACACTTTGCCATTTTTATTCTGTCTATAAGTGCATATCTCTCTGGCTTTCCTTTCCCTTCCTCTGATCTTATTCTTACTTTTCTCTCCTTCCTCTCTTTGTATATGTCAATGTCTACATTGCTGCTTTCTCTGCCTGTACATCTGGGTGCCATCAGGAGAGAAAAATAAAGTATAACATAATACCCGCCACCAGTGTACATTCTCTTCAGTGCTGCAGCGGATTAGTCCCTGTGAAGTTCATAGAAAAAAAATGAACTCCCCCACACACAGCATCACCTCTGCATTAATTTATTTTTAGTCAACACTTTATTCATAAGTCCCTTTTCATGACATATCTGTCATCTGGAGATGGAAATTACATCAGTGCCCATCTCTGCCTCTTTTCTCCTCCTGTTTTATTCCTCCCTGGGAGCCTCCATCTTGTTTCAAATCACTGCCAATAAAGCAGCCTGCCTCTCTCTCATCCCCTCTCCTACTTCCTGTTAAAGGAATCAGTCAGTCAGAACACTCAAAACACATATTAAACAGGCATCAGCCTCTCGCCGGGGCCAAATCACGCTGTTCAAATGTTGTTCTTCCACCGGGAGCGCAGGACAACTGAAGAGATGGGATCTGCAACATTAACTTGATTCACGGCTGCGGCGACTGAGTGACACTCCATAAACCTCAGCAGGCCGCCGCCGGGCCCCGCCGACAGCACCCCACGGCTAATGTGACACACACTAGCAACGCCTTGCCTTACCACCCCCTCCCTCACACGCAGACACACAAACACGCATGCACACAGATGTGACAAACGGGTGGCACCTAGCCTCCCGATTCTCCCGACACTCAAAAACAAACATTCAAACACACATCCACACAGGCGTTCGGGTTTTCGCACACATGAATACAAATCCACACTCCCTCTTAAGAACACACACATAAACGGGCTTTATGGTAATGCAGCAGAAACAGCGCGGTGGTTGAGTTATTGTCCTCTCCAGCCGACCTCTCAGCTTGCAGCGTTTTGGCGTAGGCAGTTAGCGTCGGCCCTGTAGCTCTGTGTAAACAGGTAACCTCTGCTGCTCGAAATGCCAGCCTCCTCTGGCTGCCTCTGACACGGCCCACTCCCTCCATCCACTACAGCGGTTGTCACTTGAGATACAGATAGCAGGGTGTGTATCAACATTCACCGCACAGACTTGTCAGTGGCCTGTTTTGTTTTTGTGTCATTCACTGCTGCATCACAGCAAATCCGTGGTGAGTTTGACCACGGACAAATGCACGTGGTTGCTCGCAATACTTTGCTTTGTTTATACAGTGAAATATATGGATTTATACAGACCTATTAAGTGGAAATAAGAGGCTGAGAGAGACATACAGTAAGAGGCAGACAGGGTATCATTAACAGGGTCATTCCACAAATTTCTGGGCCCCACGCAAAAGCCAATTTTTGGGGCCCCCACTACTGTACTTTTTTTTTTTTTAACTTGTTTATCTTCAAAAAGTCACATGTGGCCATAGTAGTTGAAGCTGGAAGGTTTCACATCATTATTTAGCTAATGGGTACTACAGCTTATCAATCTAATGAATTGCCTTCATGAATAATTGCTTGCTGCTGCTTTATGTAGAAATAATTCTATATGATTTAGGCAAGTTCATTACATTTCTTTCAGTATACTTCAGCAGCTATCAGTAAATCCCATCATCAGTTGATGGGAAGAGGTTGGAATTAGAATTAGAGATTAAATTGGAAGAAGATAATTTTTCAAGACCATTTTTGGAAAAGGAGGAGCAAGCAGGGTCTACGGGCCCATTCTTACTTTATGGATCCACAAGTCAATTTGTAATCTGATTTATTTTGTTACATATCCATACTAAATCAGTCTAATTAAATTGAAAACTGTAGTCCAAAATAAGCATTTCAGTTTCAGACCTAAGACGGGCCCCTCCACCTTCGGGCCCTGGGCAGTCGGTCCCCTTTCCCCTCACTGGGACGCCCCTGGTCATCAAATCAAATCTGTAGTCCAAGGAGGGTGTGAGATATGCTTTGGTTGTGTTTCACATGCATAATTTTATGGGAGCAGTTGTTTCCATGACTGGTCAGATATTAGATGTATGGAAATGGCTTTGTTTCTTGTCCTTAACCCATAATTCACAGTGTGTTTCACCCACAACGCACTGTACTTCCTGTGGTTGGGTCGGATCACTTGATTTCCAGTCCAAGTGAAGTACAGAGAAACCTCCAACTCAACAAGGTCTTGGTCTTATCTGAGCTTCGAACCGGCTAGGTATGAAAATGCATGAAGAGAGAAAACCTTCGGAGCAAAACGGTGTCACTATTTGGAGCTGCAGCCTCAGTCCTGTCCGTCCACACTTAGTAGTTCACTCTGATGTAAGAGCTCTTGCTGGCTGGACAGTCTCACCACACACAGTGTACACTGTTTCCCCCGGTGATTCATGGAGAAACTGCTAAATGTGTGGGTAGTCCATTTTGAGAGAGTATCTGAGCAGGATTAGCAGTCTTCCCATCACCAAAGAACCAGTGGTCAGTGTGTCCTTGTCCAATAAGAGTGAGAGCTAAAGCTAACAACATCCCGGTTACTGTTTACACTGCAGGAGGACGGGGCAGACTCGGGTCAGAGGCTGTTCGCGACACAGCTCTGACTTTCTGATCACATTGTCAACCTTGCGAGTGCAGGACATAAAATGTCAGGGGGAGATAGGAATATCAATGATTGATGAGTTTGTTCCAGTATGTACTGTGAGCACTGTGATCACATCGCTGCCCTTGGGGGGGATCAACCTCGTATCTCCAAAAGGTCAACTTTTCAGGAGCCAAAGAATAAAGCCGACATCCTCGTTTTTAGCGTGAACTCCATGCATTTTTGAGTTGAGATTTTTGAGTTAGCCCTGTGAGGTTTTAAAAGGATTTCAAGCCAAAAACAGTTATAGAATTTCTCAACCCATAGAGGAGCACATAAAGCATGCAAATCATCAGTATTTGAGTTATGTGGTTTTCACATGGGTTGAATCTATGTTTGTATATTTCTGTGCAGTGAGCTAATCTGTGTATATTAGCCCAGGCATGAACAGGGTCCCCTCTTCTCTGCCTCAAATTCCCATTTTTCTGAATAGATTAGCCGACGAGTGTCTGGATTGTCTGAGCTGGATGCTGCTTAAACAATGGCATTTCTAACACTGTTCCCATTGCCTTGGAAACGCCATGGCAACCTGTGATCTGAGAGGGCATGGTGTGGCTCAATTAGCGCCAACCGTATCTCACCACACTCTGCCGCCAAGCCTAATATCTCTATATTCTGTCTCCTTTTAATATATTAACTGCCACAAATATACACTACCTTTCATTTCAGCTCCATGGCTTTTCTTTTCACACAGGGATGGATGCATAAACCTATCAAGTTCAGCAGTAGAATTCTAGCTGCCATGAAGATTAAAAAAGATAATGAATATGCATGGGCAAGTGTGATGTGTACAGTAAATGCCTATGTATCAGTTTTCTGTCACATCTAATTGGTCTCCAAAAAGTTCCTTCTGTCTATCTTTTTAGGTCTTATTATTTTTCTTTTCCTTGCACTCTGCTATTACATGATCTATTGTGTTCTATGGTCACAGGAATATTGTAGGGGCACTAAGGCCCTCACCTTTGCACTTGTAATGTCTGGCAACCTAGGAATTGAATCTTATTCTGCCGTTTCAGTTGCTCTCAACAAGAGCATCAACGAAAAGCCTAAAATGTGAAATGTAATGTAAACTGTGTCTTTGTGCCCCCCAGGTATCGTGTCCAAGTCTTTTGAGTGTCGTCTGAAGGGCCAGGGGGCTACGTTTGTGCAGGCCATAGAGCAGGACGTCCCACCTACGACAAGGAAGACCTCGGAGGAAGCATCGAGTCAGGACGAGTCCGTCCAGCAGGTCATCATCATCCAGGGCTACGGGGAGGGGGATGTGGCCATCGACCAGACCCTGGAGGAATCAGCCGCGGCTACCCTGCAGACGCTAGCCATGGCTGGCCAGGTGGCTGAGGTGCTTCACATCACTGAAGACGGACAAGTCATCGCCTCAGGCAGGGAG